>JAKSZP010001996.1:0-42851 GCA_022478985.1 Massospora cicadina | reverse complement strand
AGAAACTCTATAATATGGTTCATATTTTATATACTAAGGGACTCTCCCAGAAGTCCAACTGAGTGGGGCCAACTTACCTTGAAAGTAAAAATTAATCAAAAAGGTGTAACAAAAAGGCCAAAACAGGGATAAACCTTACACTTTATACAAACTCAAGAGGGCGAATTTGGACGTTCAGAATTTGAGAAAAAAGTCTTAGACTAGCTTGAAATTATTGTTAATACTGTTGATGCAAAATTAGTGATTGAAATTGCTAATTAATACATTGGAAATTGGAACTCATTCCACACTATCACAAAACACCTTGGAAGCCTCCTTTACCTCAGCCTAGCTTAAAAACCCAGCTCCTACCTTAATTAGGGTGTTGGGTTATTGTTTTGAATTTATCCTATTAAAACCATATCCCCTTAAGTCTGTTTTTGATTTTAATTTGTTATGGTCTATATTTAAATTTGCAAGTTTTGTGTTTCTAAAAGTGGATAACACCTAAGGGTTACGTTAATGGCCACAAGGATAGAGGAACCCTTTGGTGCTAGTTCAACCCCCACTATTGGAAACCCTAACCCCACTATGACAAAGACTCCTCCCCAATCTCCCAAACCTACTTTTAATGAGGCGCAGCTGAGCAGTCTGTACTTATTGTTGTAGTTGCTAAAGCTACACATTCAAAGGACAGTATTCTCTTGGCATATACTTATCCTAACACTGTCATTAGTTTCAGTATTATGACTGCAGACACATAGATATCCACCACCATTAGCAGTGATGAAAACAGAGATGTTAACGTTGTATGTAAAAGCATAAGAAAAGGTAAGTTCATAATACTATTCCCTATTCTTCTCCATCTGATTTAGGTAAAAGGCTATCTTCCTACAGAATCCATATAGTTTTCATCATGTGCAAAGAAAGGAAGAAAAAGATGTGACTGGAAACATATTCTTGTAAGAAATTCCTGACAAACATAAGCAAAGAGTTTTTGCAAATTATAAACTAATTAATTCCAAACACCAAAATTAGCAATTTCCATCATTTATGATGGAGGCAGTAGATGTAAACATGGGTTAAAATATACATATCTTTATAAATTTTATATAAATTATAAAGTTTATTTTTTTAGCAAAAGTGTTTAAATTTTTTAAAAATTATTTAAAGAGTTTAAAATTTAAAAGATAAAAAATTATCAATAATAGTAAAATTAGCTTTTTAAAAAGTAAGTGTTCATCATTTTAAATTAATATCATATGTAGTAAGCAGTAACATATCTACAGCACAAGCCTGTGGGGACCTAGAAGAGGCTGGTGGGCCCGGGGGCCCACCCCCTCACACCTAAGGTGTGAAGGGGGAAACCTTCACTCTAGGGACATTGAATATCGCCGAACTCAAGGCCTCCCCATTCCTGGGCTAGGAAACTGAGTTTTTTACAACACAATTTACCCGTGGATATCCTGGCCATCCAGGAGTCCCACTGTCCACGAGGTTCCAAGGAAGCTTGGAAAACAATGCTCCTCCCATCCCTATCCTTTGGTTGAAGCATTGTGGGGAGCTAATTCAAAAAAAATAATTTTTTAAATTCACATCCTCAGAAACATTCCTAAATGGCTGAGTGCTCGTCATCACCTTCTTGTGGGCTGATGTAGCGCACGCAATTGTCAAGATCTATGCTTCAAACAGTGCACACAAGCGTCAGGAATTTTTCTCATTGGTCAAATCCCTCCTGCTACCCACTGATTCTTTCCTAGTCAGAGACATGAACTGTTGGCTAACCTCACCAACGGACCGGTGGCCTCCCTCACCCCACGCCCCACAGGGTCACGTAGAACTACGCGTTCTAAAGGCCACCCTTGGGTTAATGGATGCACTGCCATGACATGCCCCGCTGCTCGAAAACATGATGCGTCCCCACGTCCACAACAGCCAATTAAGGTCCATGACCCGCATTGACCTTATTCTAACACTGGCGAAATTCCAACCCCACATCTTCCACTTCAAAACAATGAAAATGGAATTCTCTGACCACCAACTGGTCTCAATAACCTACCACCTACCAGTCACAGTTGCTAAGGCCCCACATTGGTGCAAAATCTGCCCCCTGAGCTTGCGTTGCCAGGATTTTCCACATAACTGGAAGAGGCAACTTTGGCAAAATCATTTGTTGCACCGTTTTGTGCGGACCTCATTTCCACATGGGCAACCTTCAAAGAATTCACCATCTGCCACTATCACCATCTCTCCTCCAGATGCTCACGAGCCACATTGGCGGTTATCTCGCGCGCTCTGGCAGAATTGGCCCACTTGGAGTCCAACATTCCAGCTACAGGATACAGCCCTGAATGGGGCCAGAAGTGGGTGGAGGCAGCCGCCCACCTCAACGCACTTGAAAGGCAAAACAACCTTGGGATTGTGTCCAATACAGGGCCACACGCATCACTAAAGGCGACAAGTGCACCGCATATTTCTTTAGAAAATTTTCACACCACGCCAGAGCATAGCCTGCACACAGGTACAAAGATCAGATAATTCCATTGTGGACACACTGGATGAAGTGGCAATTGAGATGCAAAAATATTACTCCAAGTTATACCGAGCTGAATTAATTCAGCCAGCCAAAGTGGCGGAATTTCTCGACTGAGCTCATATCCACACCATTTTCCAATACCCAGAAATAATGAATTTAATTACTCCAAACGAATTATGGACAGCCATTCGCGGTGCACCAAACCAAAAATGCCCAGGCCCAGATGGCATTCCATATGAGTTCTACAAAAAATATTTCAAATATATATTCCCATTGCTGCTCGCCTCACTTAACCAAAACCTGTTGGAAACGCGCCTCCTACCAGGAGGACATGAGGCCTTTACTGTCACACTCTACAAGAAAGGGGATAAGCTTAACTTAGCCAACTGTCACCCCTTCTCTAACAAACACAGACACCAAAATTTTAACAAAAATCATGGCTAACCGTTTAGGGACTGTAGCATCTGCCACCATCTCCCAGAACAATTTGGTTTCATCCCCTGAAGGTCGATTTGGGATAACGTGCACTCCATGGCAAATGCATGTCAGTCCACAGCCTCAGGAGCACTGGTATTCTTGGACCAACAAAAGGCCTATGATAGAGTAAACTGGGAATACCTAAGGGCCTGCCTCCATCAATTCCGCCTACCCCCCGCTTCATCAACTGGGTGATGCTGCTCACGGAATCTGCAACAATGGCAGTGCGTGGCCCAGGCTTCCTAATGGAAGTAGTCCGCCCTCAAAGGGGCTTGCGACAAGGGGACCCCCTCAGCCCACTCTTATACAACTTCAGCCTTGACCCACTACTGCGAAATGTGAATGCCCAACTCACTGGGGTCCATGTGCCAGGCCAAACCCCAGTCAAGATGATGGCATTTGCAGATGATTGCGTGGTGGGGGTGTCTAATAATAAAGATGCATGCACGCTTGAAGCCCTCATCCAGGGATATTCCTAGGTAAGCAACGCGACACTGAACGCCTCCAAAACCGAAATCATCCTCCTCGGTCAGTTTTAGAGCTGCTGGGCCCCAGCAAGTAGTTCCCAACCCAGCCCATCTGCTCACCCACGCCCACGCCTTGATAACTCAACACACACCACTCCACTGGTGCTCCCCTTTGTGCCACGTCCTACCATAGGGCTAGTGCACCATCTGGGCGTGTGGATGGAGGCAGGCGGATATGCGTTAGCAGTAACGGAGTGCCATATACTGGACAACGTGACGAAGCGAATCGCCTCTCTCAGAGCCCACCCTACTACCCTCACTGGCAGGGTTGTTCTAGCCAACTCTATGCTCCTATCCAAAGTCTGGTTCGGAGCCCACGCCATCCCCTTCTCCCCAAGCTTCTTTAAATCCCTGTATGCCTTTCTGCAAGGATGGCTTTGGTCAGGCCGCCCTCCACCAGTATGGCTAGAGGTCATGTTTGACCCTCATCATCAAGGTGGCATGGGCCTGCTTGACTTCAAAGCCCATGCTGCCAAGATCCTGGGCACCTGGATCGCGGCTGTCACCGCTCCTACGCTCCCATCCCAACACTGGTCCCGCGCATCCCGCTCCAACTTCTCCCAAGCCTTGGGCTCAACAATACATCAAACCCCCACTCACTGATGAAATACCTCGCATCATACACATCGGCCACAAGCCCTCACAGGACTAAAACCCACTACAAATGAATCCTACTCTCCATGAGAAGCGCAGAGTGGAGAATTCGTATTAGCGGACATACAACCTGAAGAGGCCGCCCCTCTCCTCAGTTCACACAATAGGTACAGGGGCTACCCATCCATGATGGCGTGATCCGCATTCGGCCCCATGTCCTATCCAGGGTGGACTACCTGGACATGATGGACATCCCTTATTCCACTGAAACCCAAAAAACTATCTGGAAATATGCACACCATCCTCTGTTGCAGCCTCAAGTCCGCTCCCATGTGTGGCGCTGCCTGAGGCGGGTGTATCATACAGCTGAGCGCTCTAAAACTTTACACTCATCCTGTGTCGTGTGTGGCCAGTATAGAACGCTGTTCAACTGCCCGGAGAAGTGCCCCACCCCTAAGGTGATATGGCGCAAAGTTCAACGTCTGCTGGGTCAGGATCAAACGCATCCCTTCAGTCTGTCAAGAGATATGTTTGCTCTATCAATGGCCTCCTCCCTTCCACCCTCCCTCCGTGCTCTGGTGGTTGCAATCGCCATGTGGACCATCCACAAGATCGTCTTAGATGCCATCGCAGGCTCCACCCTCACCCTCCCAGAAACTGTCCACAGTTTTTGGTCTCATTTGGTGGACCACTTCCAAGCAATGATGTTTGGATACCTCCCACCGCGTCGCCAACAGCTGGTCTCCTCCTGGTTCCCAGTCTGGTTCATCAAATCAGACCCCTTCCTCCACACGTGCTCAATAGTGGCTACGGCCCCTTCACACGTCCCCTCCCCCTCCCCATAAGTGGCGTTCCCGCTGGCAACAAGAGATAGCATCGCTTCTCTGGGGTGCCTCCCCTGATACTAAGTTTGTCTTTCCTGAGTCATATTCAGAAGTGTCCGTCCCATGGTCGGCCTTCCCCACAATAAATTTAAATTTAAACATATCTACAGCACAGGTTTAATTAAGCAGGGATGTTGGACATTCTCCTTCTCAACTTTTGAAAAAGAATGTTGGAGGTAAGAATGCTCCCAATTCTGCTACCATGATTGGCCCATCACCTGGTTAATATTTTAATAAAATTGTGGTTATCAATGATATGGGTACCAACAGCAAAAAGACCTTGGCAGATTCTTGGTGGAATCTTAACTATTGGGAAAATATGGTTTATAACTAAAATTGGCTTAATAAGGTAAGAACTGATAATAGGATTGCTCCAACTTCTTTGCTGAATTTGAGGTGTTTGTTACCACACGGGTCTGATAACCTCTGAGGTGTAAAGATTTTACTCATTGATGATTGGGTGCAAATTAACAAATCATTTTCACATGAGTCTGACCACCTCCAAAGTGAGAAGATTTTAAAATGCTGGTGATTGGATACAATTTATCAAAATTTTACCACATGGGTCAGTTTTGCCTCAAAATATATATCCTCAGCTTGGTCAGTCTTCCAAATTAGGGAATATAGGTTTTTGGCCTATCAGATTGAGAATAAAAATTTTTCAAGGCAAAACTGACCCATGCGGTAACAATTTGATGTATTGTATCCAATCACCTTCAAGTAAAATCTTTTTACCTTGGCAGTGGTCTGACTCAGTTGGTAATGATTGGGTATTTCGGTGGTAGTCAGAATCAGAGGGTAATGATTGTCTAATGCTTACCCTATCATCCCTGAGTAAAATTTCTGCACATCGATGGTGGTTAGACTTGGATGATAATTATTGGTTAACTCGCACCCAATCATTGATAGATAACATCCTCTTGCCTTGCGGAGGTTTTAATCCATGTGATATTATACTCCTTATATTTGACTGAGGAGTCAGGGTATTTCTATTGTATTAGTTTTTACCTTTTTCAGCCAATTTGGATTATAATCCTTATTTCTCCAATAGTCAGGATTCCACTGAGAATCCTCTAGGGTTTTTCGCCTTTTGTACTCTTATCATTAATAACTACAATATTATTCGAAGTTTGGGCTGGAGATGGGCCAATCATGGTAGCAGATTCAGAAGCACTCATACCTCCAACATTCTTTCTCCTGGGTTGAGAAAGTGATTGTCCGACACATTGTGGCAGATTCCTTGAGCAAAATCACCCAATTAATTAAATGATAGGGGAGGTGGAACTTGTGGAGGCAGGCTTTGAGGTAATCTCAGTTGACTCTATCATAGGCCTTCTGCTAGTCTAAAATAACAAGTTCATCAGAAGCCGTAGATTGGCAAACATTGGCTATGGTGTGTATGTTGTCCCAAATAGACCGTTTATGAATGAAACCAAATTTCTCAGGGAAAATAAGAGCAGAGGCAACTACCCCTAGGCGGTTTGCCATGATTTTGGTAAAAGTTTAATATTTGTGTTAGTAAATGATATGGGACGCCAGTTGGTTAAGTCCACCTTATCCCCTTTCTTGTACAACGTTATCATGTAGGCCACTTGTCCTCTAGGGAGGAAGTGCGTCTTAATTAGTTACTGGTTCATTGAGGCGAGCAGCAAAGAGGAAAAATATTTGAACTATTTCTTATAGAACTTATAAGGAATCCCATCTGGACCTGGGCATTTCCTGTATAGTGCACTGCAAGTGGTGGACCAGAGTTCATCCTGAGAAATTAAATTCATCAACTCTGGATAATGGATCATGGTGCGGATATGTGCACTTTTGAGAAAATTGCCAACTTTGGCTGGCTGAACTGGATTGGAGCAATACAATTTGGAGTTATAAATTTTTAGCTTCGATTGACACTTCAGCTGGATTATCTTTGATGGAGTGGTCTGGCAACCTCACCTGTGTGTAGGACAAGCTCTGTCACAGTGTGAAGCGTTTCTTTAAAAGTAAGTGGAGCATATGTCACCTACTGTTATATGTTTTGCCTTATACTGAACACAAACTCAATGTTTGTGTTGTTTTACCAGTGCATTGAGGTCAGCGGACACTTATGCCCATTTATGACCCCAAGACAGGCTGTAGCCTGCCACTGGGACGTTAGATTCCAGGTGGTCCATTTCTGCCAGCATGTGCAAAATGACTCCCGAGGCAGCCTGAGAGTGACGTGATGAAATGTGGCATGTCTGGCGGATGGTATTCGCTTTGAAGGTTGACCAGGTAGAAAGTGGGTCTGCACATAATGGTGTGGTAAATTCCAGAGCTGAGGTTTTGGCGTCCACCCATGAGGAAAACCTGGGTGACATTATCTTGTCTGGTGTAGTTTGCACCACTTCAGTGCCTGTTCCACTGGTTGTGACAAAGAGAAGGAAACTGATACCATCCTGTGATCAGATAAATCGAGTTTTGTCATTGTAAAGTGGGAAATTTGAGACTGAAATTTCAACATGCGAGAATGAGGTCAATGCGGGACATAGACCTCAGCTAGCTGTTGTGCACATTGGGACAAGACATGTTTTTGAGCAGCGGTGCATGAAGCGGCAGAATATCAAACAACTCCAAAGAGCCCTTTAGAACGCGAAGTTCTACATGCACTTCGTCATCCCACAAAAAGGATGCAACAAGGGCACGGCCTTTGAGGTACAATATTGACAAAATAAATTTAAGATTATGGGTCACTCAAATAAGCACCCCACAGTGCAGTGGCCAAAAGGAAAGGAAATTGAGGAGCATGGTTGCCCATGTGTCCTCTGCACCACATGGACAGTGGGTTTCCTGAATGGCCAGGATGTCCACAGATAAATTATTTTTAAAAAGCTCAGTTTCCTAGCCCAGGACGGCAAGGCCTTGAGTCCAGAGATGTTCAACGTCCCTATGGTAAAGGCTCCCCAGTTGCACCTTAGGTGCGAGGGGAAGGGCACCCATGCCCTTCAGCCTTCTCTTTTTCAGCATGTTGCTGTATGGCAGCATGGGTATTCTGTGCTACGGAGTAAGGTTAATTATGGGTTGCTTTCATAGTGGGGTTGACGTTGGCTATTGCCTTCTGTTTATTTCCCCATTGGAATTTTTTGTGTGGTTTGCAACTGTGGTGCACCATTGAATGTTGATGAAATTTTAGAAGGTAGATTGGTGGGCAACTTGGTTTCAAGTGAGGCTTGGTAGCATTGGGTGGGTAGTCTGACTCACCCATCAGGTCGTCAGCTTAGGTGGCCCAATCTGTTTGGTAAAAGGATCATGAGCTGCTTCCGCAGAAAATGACTAAATGTCCTCCTTGATCTGGGTGGGTGGGATTACAGATGTGGCCATGGCTGCCGCCTTGACTGCTGCTCTGCAGGCCTGCTTGGCCTTCTTACGCTCTTGCGGGGACACAGGCTTCACTTGAATGTAGCACCCAGTCGCGCCCCACAGGAAGGCGGCGTCAGCGTCTATTGCCAGTTTATAGTGGGCGTCTGCACCACTCATTACATCCAGGATGATTTCAGTTTGAGTAATGCCCTCCTTGGTGGGGCAAATATAGGCCTTGTGGCCAAAAGTGCGACAGAAGGTGCAGATAAGAGGCGTGCTATCCACGGTGACCTGGAATGGGTGAGATTCTTGGCCATCAATTTTCAAAAAAGTGGTGTGGGGGAGTTGGGTCAAATCTTCTGCTACCCACGCAGATGGGGTGAGAACAGCAATTGCTTTGCCCATGCATTAGTCTGCCATGAGCATAAAGTGTGCATCACAAATGATTGGATTTCCCCTTATTCAGTGAGCTAAGCCTTCAGGTGGTGCTCCAGCATGGTGCACTTAATTGTTGTAGATAGGAAGTCAAAAGCTACAAAAATTTGGTTAGATTTAGTCCAATGATTGCGCTTTGTGTTGACTATCCGTTGACCATCTGGTAGGTCCACCACCACCTTCACTTTTGCAGCTTCATCCGCCGCATTTTTTTTTACCCAAGATCCAGCCAACCACAAGGCATGGAGTGCGGTGCAGCATACACTGCATTCAGGAAATGTGTGTGTACATATCCACAAAACTTCTCCCAAAGCGTCATTTGTTGTATATCCAGGAAGACTCACATCTCATGCTCCACTGAGACAGTGGCTGGGAGTGTGGCATATTGATGAACTGGTTGCTGCGCGCTTGCCAGGCCAAAATTTCCAGGGAAATGCTAACCACCAGTTTTTTACTATTAATTTTATCTAGGCTGCTGGTGTCACTGGGGCTTTTATGAAACTTGGTTGTTGTGGGGCCCACTCCTTTGCCCTTAACTTTGCTCGCACAACTGCTACCCAACATTGGGTGCACACTAATCTCCTCAATGAGATTATCAAACTTACCTAGACTCAAATCAAATATGTTGCAAAAGTGTTTGCAACGAGAGAGAAAAGTTTTTTTATAATTATTATAGAAACCCCAACTTTTTTAGTATTTAACAACGGTTTTTATATTTTAATTTTTGTGGTTTACACTCCTCTATAATCAATTATTTATGCAGTTGAGAGTTATTTCTCAGTTTTTTCCGCTTGACATTACTTACCGAGTGAATATAGTAAAAAGTAAACTAAGTAAAGCCTTAAAATTCCAACTGCTGATCCTACCCCATGTCATCAGATTCTATGCCAGCTGTTTCAGTGTAAGGCAGCGGCGAAACTCCCCTCCAGTGTTTTTCATTCAGTGGGAAAACTCACTCAGGCTGGTTCATTTAGTCCCAACAACCTTGGGTAAGTTCAATCCACCCAAGGATCTCAACATCCATCTCACACATACCCAGTCATTGAAACGCTGTCCCCTGGTGCTCCCCTGGAGCAATATGTGTTTTGGCCTTCAGTTCAAATATGGGAAGTTATTCCCATATAATGATAAATAAATAATTGAAATAGCTCAGGTGGTGATACAATCTTCCAGATTCATAGACTTCCGCCTCTACAAGTGGTATTTCAACTTAGACTTCACATGTGAAGCTGATGCTGCCACTGCGGCAATTGTGCCCCTGCTTTTCCAGGGTACCCCTATTCCCACCACTCAGACATGGCTCCCAGCAAACACCACTTTGGATGTCCAGTTTTCTGGTTTTCCTACTCACCTTCCCCCTGCGGTGCTCCATCAGGAGCTGATGGAAGGTTTGGCAGCCTACAGCTCTGGCCACATCCTACAATTTGTGGTCCCAAATGGGGCCATACGCCTATCTGGACCTTGGTCATTTGCCATGATCAGCCCTGATTTTAATAAAATTGCTTTGGCAATTACTCCCCGTGATGTCATCCCATCTGCCCCTGACCATCCATTCTGAGCATGTGTCAAGGGCGGATGGACTATCTGTCCATCCTGTTTTGAGTTGGACCACTCAAAATGCAAATGTCCATTCCTGGTGGTTTCTGATGGCTCTGCGCCCTCATCCACCAGAATCCATTCTTCCACCAACCACACGATTTTTGCAGTATGGGGTACTATCCTACCCCCCTCCTCCAAAGCATATCATTACAAATAAATCTTCAACAACCAATCAGGCTCCTTCCTCACCCAGTGCCACAAATGCTACCACCAATCATGGACAGGATTAGACAACAATTCACCCCCATGCTGCCACCAAAACAAGAAATCATCAGCCATATGCTGATTCCCCAAATCAAGTCAACAAGAACCCATGGGAGTTATTGGTTAAAATTAAAAAACAGGTAATTTCATTAAAAACCATATCTACAAATTGAGCGGTTAGTTAATTCAGAATGGGACGCCAAATAACCCCCCTCGTTTATATGCCCCACAGCCAAATGCTGAGCCACTTTGCAGCGACCACCAGCTTGCAGTCAAAGCAGCTGCCATGCCAGATTGTCGTCCCCTTCACAAAGCTGTCACCAAATCAGTGGCGATGCTCACAGGAGGTATTCCTCCTCCTGTTATACACTCAATACTCACCCTCATAAAGTAAAAATACAATGAATCAATTACACAAAGATGCCAATAACGCTACCCAGAATGAGGTAACTGTATCATGGAATCCCAAAGCTAAGATTACCCAAAACAATATTACCACATTTACTATAATCCATGACGCCCACATTAAAGCTGAAAAAGCTTTAGCTGAGTATATCAGCGCCATTTTTTAGCTGAAAATTTCCATGAGATACCAATCATTATTTGATTATTGAACCACATTCTGTTAATGCCCCGACGCCCTTGCTCTCTGCCTTGGCCCATGCCCTACTCTAGGATGAGGAAGCTGCTGCCAAAGATGAGCCCCCAATCCCCCTCCCCTTCCGCCATGGTCAGATAAGTGGTTTTTCGCTGCCCCACTTGGGTGGTTGTTTTCGTTTGGTTTGTATCATTTAATTCGCTCATTTTGGGCGCTATGTTTAAATTGACTAGTTACGTTAGGTTTTTAGTTTTGGTAATGTCTGTCCCATGGGTCAGCTTACCTTGAATAGATTGAGAGTGTTATTTCTCCTGCAAATATGTTGTTGAAATCAGGTTTAAAAAGCACCAGAGGGCATAAAACCAGCCTAAAACCCAACAAGCACTTTTGCACCAAACAGGATCTTTAATTCTTGTAGAAGCAGTATGCAAAAGCTCCTAGGGTCTCATCTTAAAAGGAATTAAATGCCCATGAATTCTTGCTTGCAATTAGACATCTATGTAGGGCTTCCAAATTCTATCATAATGGCTTTCTTGTCCTCGTTATAAGACCAATTATCCCCATTTATATGGGGTAACGCCATATTCTGACAATCGGTGTTCAGTCAGTTCATGACGGTAACTGCCTTTTGTTAGTCATTTAATCTTAAAATTATCATCTCAAATAATTGGAAAGATGCATGGGCTTTATCCTGATAGAATGTGTGTAATTTTAATGTGCTTTAAAGTTCATCAGTGGTTCCACTGGTATGATATTTCTGTCCAACAACTCAATTTACCGTAGTAGTAACTTTGGGGTCATTTAAAAAGTTGGAACAAATGACCCAGGCATATTTCTGGGTGATGGAATCTTCCAGAATGGATATTTTGCGTTTTGGTCTCAGCTTTTTCCACTTTCCTTTGCACACAATCACATTGGTGATTCATCAGCTCTTATATTTATTACAATAATTGCGCTAGCTCCTTTTTTAGTACTAGATCCCAACCCAAGCGCTAGCTCCTTAGTAATCCAGTGTATGCTTATTCAATTTGCTTCTCACTTGCCTTCTGAAATAACAATTCTTTGATTAGTTCAATCTTCTTGCGCTCTAAATAGTTGACTTTTTCACAAAGGTCATTGTTGATTTTTCCAGCTTGTTCAATCTCTTCCTCAGTCTTCATCACACATTCTTCCAATGCAGTGAAACTGGCTTGTGATGCCGATCTGAGAGCTTTCTTGTTGATAGTTTCTAGTTCCATCCAAAGCTTTTGTAGTTCATTCATATAAGACATGGTTGATAAGATCTTCTTATTAATTTGGCTTATAGCTTAAACCGCCACTATAGTTATCACCAATTGTTGTAACTGTAAAATTTCACTCAACTTCCTTTTATGGGGTGAGAACCATTCATTAAAAGTTTTGGATCTACCTACATCTTTTCAAATATTGACTTGCTTCAGCTCCTTTGTTCAACTGCACAGGTTCCTTATATGTGCGTTGTTTGACTTGTTGATATTAAATTATATGGGGCAGTAATAGCATAAAGACTACTCCTGTTAGTTGAGCTTCTTTTATCCAAGATGGTTGTTAGGTCTAACTTATCTGATGCTTGTCCTAAAATTTAATATAATTATGGAATATCTGTAGGAACTTCTTCCCTCTTTGGTAGAGCTTACCCCTGTTTCAGGTTCAGAGGTTCTTACCATCACTTCTGTTGAACTTAACCTATGATTAGGTTCAGCGGTTCATCTTCCTCCTCATTATGCAAAGTACACAAAGGTAAAATAATAGACAATGGATCTTCTTGTCCTTCTGACTCTAATCACAAGAGCAAACAATATAAATTGAAACTCTGTTGGTAAATATTTATTTTGATCAGATCTGCTCATTAAAAAACTAAGGAAATTTATAAAGGAATTTGGCGCCCAACTCTTTGTTGGCACCCCTATTGGATACGGTGGTATTGCTGATTATTTAACCCTCCATGGTCACAAAAAATGATAAGCTTCCTCTTATGTTTTGACAGATTCTCTCCCCAATATCAATGTGACTCTTCTGAGTTAAAACAAAGGACGTGTCCCAACACCTTTGCCCAATTTTCATTATATTATCCTTATTATGTAACAATCTGCTTTGGAAAGAGGACACCTACCCATAAACAGCAAGTTGTGATTCTGAAAAGGTAAACTTGAAAGTTTATTTACCAAAAGAGGCATATCTCGCCCAGCAACTCATAAACCTCTTAGTTAATTAATGATTAAACCCAAACTACTCCTACAATTTCATTAAGTTATCAATAGTAAAATTGACACCTAATCACTTGTCTATTGTCAGGGATCACCTCAGATGAGTATTAAGCAATATGGCATAATGATCCAATAGAGTAACCGCAAAAAAATACTTATTATTTCTCAGGATAGTACTTCAAATAATAGTTAATGTATATAATCAATAACTCCCGCATCCACTAGAAGGATGAATCTATCAGTAAAAAAGCAAATGAATTATAATTGTTAATCTGGGCAATGTGGGCATATCAAAACCCAAAAGCCCTCTTAAAGGTCGCAGTAGCATCGCACAGCACCCTGAAGCATCCTAGTGGGCTGGTAAAGGCCCTGAAAAGTAATTATAGCGCATTTTCCCTCTCAATTTTAGACAGCTTGATCTTCCAACAGCTGGAAAATAAATCCAAGCTGGAAAAGTTTAGTGCGCTTCCCAAACGGTCTAATGCATCATCAACACAAGATAATAGACAGAAATCCTTTTTATTCATAATGTTGGTCTCTTATAATCCATTACCAAGTGGTACAAACAGTCCTTATTAATAATCAACACTGGGAAGTACCAAGACTCATGGATGGCACCAACATCCCATGTTGCACTAGCTTTTTTATTTCTTTATTAACAACTTCATTTGCCGCCTTTGAGCGCCTGATAGGATAGAGGAAAATGGGTGGATGATTTACATTACTGATTTGGTGTAACACGTCATGTGAACGACCCAAATCAAAGTTGTTCTTCACAAAAATAACACAATAATTGTAAAAAAGGGCAAGTCTTGGTCCTTGTCCTTCACCATTTAATTTGAGAGGCTTAAATAAGGTACTAGAGAACAAACAGATTGATTGGTATTGCCATCAAGGCCCAGTTCTTCAAAGGTATCAGATTTCTGAATATTATGAAAATTCATCAATAAAAAAATATGCAGAAAAGCAATGCTTTGATGTTGCTTTACGTAAATAAGATATGAATATATATTGTTTAATTGTATCAAAGATTGTCATGGTCAGGAAGAATAATCCCATAATCAGTGACTGGTTCAAATATAAAACAACAGAATTTCACAAATATTTTGCTGTTTAACTTATTTATTTGAGGCAAGCCAACCAGGGGATGGACATTACCAAAGCTAAAAAAAGACTAAAAACTAATGTAACTATTTGGTCCAAACAAAACGCCCTTATGAGTGGATTGAGTGAAATGCTTCAAAAACCAACCAACCAGGTGGGCAGCTGAAGCCGCTATACCTTCATGGCGGAAGGGGAGGGGGTTGGGGGTCTTGTCTTTGGCAGCCTCTTCAGCAGCAGCTTCTTCCTCCCATAGTAGAGTGTGTGTCACAGCCATCAGTAATGGCATTGGGGCATCTGCGGCATGGAGTTCAATATCTCTAATAATTGGGATTTCATGAGAATTGCCCACTAGGTAAATGGCACTGAGATATTCAGTTAAAGCTTTTTCAGCTTTGATTCTGGCGTCTGGTAGTTTAACAAACATGGCGATGTTGGTTCAGGTTATTTTTGCTTTTGGATTCCGTGCTATAATTGCCACGTTCTGGATAGATCATTAACTTTTTTGTGTAGCTGGTTCACTGTGGTTTTACTTTTTGGGGTTAGGGTTATGGGTGTAATATGAGGTTAAATTCCTCCCGTGAGCATTGCTACTGATTTAGCGACAGCTTTATGCAGGGGATGATAATCTGGTGTTGCAGCTGCTTTGAATGCAAGCTGGTGATCACTGCAAAACGATTTGTCATTTGGCTGTGGGGTATAAAGTCAAGGAGGGTATCTGGTGTCCTATTCTGCATTAATAAACCGCTCTATTTGCAGAGATGATTCTTCAATGAAATTACCTGATTCATCAATTTCACACAATAATACCCATGGGTTTTGGTTGAATTGGATTGGGGAATCAGCGTATGGTTGAGGTTTGGTCAATTCATTTGAGGAAGCGTGGGATCGAACTGAGATCCAATCCAATGCTTGATTGGAGGAATTAAATATGGCATTGGGGTGAGGAGGAGGCTTATTGGTCTCTTCAGATGTAGCTGCAGCAACAGGCTTTGGGGGTGGGGGAGGCAGGATTGTTCCCCATACCAGAAATTATACAGGGTGGGCAGCAGATTGGAGGTTGGCAGATGAGTCATCTGATCCACTGGAAGTGGTTGAGGAGGGGCACTTGCGTTTTGAGTGGTCTAACTCAAAACATGACGGACAGATCATCCGCCTGCCCTTGACGCTGGCCCAAAATGGATGGTCAGGCGCTGAGGGAATAATGGTGTGAGATGGAATTGACACTGCGATTTTATTAAATTAAGGGCTGTTTGTGGCATATGCCTGAGGCCCAGAAAGTCGTGTGGCCCCATTTGGGACCACAAATTGTAAGATGGGGTTGGAGCCATAGGCTGCCAAACCTTCCATCAGCTCCTGGTGAAGCACTTCAGGGGGAGGTGGGTGGGAAAGCCAGCAAACTGAACCACCAAGGTGGTTTTCGCTGGGAGCTGAGTCTGAATTGTGGGGAGAGGGGTGCCCTGGAATACCAGGGGCACAGTTGCTGCAGTGGCAGCGTCAGCTTTGCAGGTGAAGCTGAGGTCAAAATACCCCTTGTAGGGGTGGAAATCTATAAAACCAATGGGTGTCATTACCACCTGTGCCATTCAATAATGGCTTGGTTGTGGTATGGAAATAGTTTCCCATAATTGACCCTTAGGCCATAGCGCATGTTGCTCCGGGGGAGCACTAGGGGGCAGCGAGGTACTGCTTGGGTACAAGCAAGGTGGGCTTCTAGGTCCCTGGGCGGAACAAATTATCCCATAGGTTTGGAATGACTGGGTGAACCAGTTCTAGCGCATTTTCCTGCTGGACAGAAAATGGCGGGGGAATTTTGCCGCTGCCTTACGCTGGAGCAGTCAGCAGAGAATCTGAGGACATCAGAGCAAAACTACAATGGGTGAATTTGTATTGTTTTATAAATTCGTGTAATTTTGCTCAGAAAGTTACTAAGTGGAAGAAGAGTTAATATTTTGCTGTTTAACCCTTGAGGAACTATCAAGTTTATTACAGTTCTCATAAGTTGGTGGCCTGATGAAATGGTTAAATTACATATATACATCAGTGGTACGCCCCTGGTTTCCATAATTTGGGTAGGCAAGCGCTTAGTTTGGCCATTAATCCATTGATGGCCAATTGGCACTATGTCATCCTTATAGGCGTGGTTAACAACCCCCGATTTTGAGGTGCAGAGCTTTTCTTTTTCCAAATGTGTTATAGCGGAAATTTTTTTTAAGTATTTTGGAGTATCTCATTAAAATCAGCCAAGACAAACAAGTCCTCATAAAAGAAGTTAAATGTGAAAATCTTAATCTTGACTTAGTAATACAATATCTGGTACCAATAATAATATTAAACTAACCTTCAGCAGCAGTGCACTATTTACTCTATACAAAATAGTCATCTGTGGCCTGAAATACCATAAACTTTGTGATGGTTAATATCTGGCTGCAGACCAAGTTGCTTCACTAGTATTGTGGGCACAGCGTTAATTGGTGCCCCACTCTCCATGATAACTCTTACTTTGAGCTTATTAACTATAATATCAATATACATGCACTATGAAGAATAGTCATTAGCTAAATTAAATAAGTTAACATCCATAGTGTCAGGCTTTACTAAAAATTATAGTAGTTCAGCGTTAAAAGTGGCTAAATTCTTTTAAATTTACAAAAGATATGGCCACATGGACCACATCTAACTTAGGGATATCACTAAAGGTGACTGAAAGCTCTTGTTGTTCCAGTTATTGGATGTAAGTCTTCACATCTATATCCTGCACAATCGTGGCCTTGCGTTCTTTTTGTGATTGGGTGGTAACCCCTACCATATCATCCATTATTACTTGATAAAACGCCAAAAATGGGCCATCATCATCAGACTATAGCTTAATGGTATTTGGTTCCAGGGATTTTTTCATACCTATGATTTTTCATAAGGGGAGAATTAGAAAAATCATACTTCTACTCTCTCTGTCCTTTAATAAAACTTTTTCATTCACAGGGTTTTCCAAATGAACCTTGGGTTTAAAACCCAGACTAAGGCAAAAATTGACATAATGAGCCAAGTCTTTATAAGATAACAGGTGATTTGATCAATATTAGGCCTATTGGAACAAAGTCCATAAGGTTGAGCTAATTCTATCTTTGGGGAGATGACCTTAGCATAAGAGTCACAGTGCTCTAATGAATTGGGTTAGGTGCCTTAAAAAAGGTGGTGCACTGGCGGATATTATTTTACCATATGGGTAATATCATGTTCCTCATTCAAAACATGGATTAGACCTGATATAATTCTTTGTAGGGCCCGCGGGCATGATAAAGTGTGATATGAGCATCAATATTTAACACCCTTGCTTCTTATATGATTTGAGCCTTATAATAAAACTGTTTATTGAAAAGCTGTAAAAGACTTGTCTTATCAAAGGAAAAAACAGGAACAATGGTTTCCAGGTTGTCATCCATTCCTCTATGCCAAACTATTTCACTAGGATTTATTTAGATTTATAGTAAGTTATTCCAACTTCTTGTATTTTGGGAATGACTAATTCCTGACTTACATAGTCTAGGGAATTCATTAACATGTCCAATTAAGTGACCTCAGATACACCTTCCATGCTTAGTTCAAATAAAGTAGTAAAGTTATGTACATTCCCACTTTTGTCAAATTTGGATAATTTAGTTGGAAAGAATGGAACATGATACCTTATTGCACAGGGGCACCGAGGATAAACTAATTTCTAATTAACCTGCAGAGTTATCTGATGAAGGAGCAAGTGTAAAATGATTTTAACTCGCTGGCATATCTAGAATAAAAGGATGTGTAAGGTGAGAAGAGGCTGCCTAGGGAGCCATTATTGCCTGTAAAGAGGCTGGCAAAAGTGATTCACTGGAGGTAACTACCCGAAATTTTTGGGCTCAGAGTTACCCAAGAATGGATACTGTAGTTAAAGTTGCAGGGTTTTAAGGCTCAAACGACGCCTAGTCCCTTGGCATGATTTTACAATACAGAGTTAACTAGAAAATAAACCCAGTGAGAGGTGAACTTGCAATCTCTTTCTGCTTGGCGAAACTTTCCAAGCAAAAATTACACAAACTTATAATTTAAATCAAATTCACCCATAGTAGTTTTGCTCCGATGTCCTCATATTCTCTGCCAGCTGCTCCAGCATGGGGCAGCGGCAAACTCCCCCGCCATTTTCTGTCTGGCAGGAAAACGCGCTAGGACTGGTTCACCCAGTCATTCCAAACCTATGGGCTGATTCGTTCCGCCCAAGGACCTAGATGCCCACCTTGCTTGTACCAAGCGGTACCACGCTGCCCCCTAGTGCTCCCCCAGAGCAATATGCGCTAAGTCCTAAGGGTCAAATATGGGAAACTATTCCCATACCACGACCAAGCCATTATTGAAATGGCACAGGTGGTGATGATACCCGTCAGCCTTATCAATTTCCACCCCTAAAGGGGTATTTTGGCCTTGGCTTCACCTGCAAAGCTGATGCTGCCAATGCAGCAGCTGTGCCCCTGGTATTCCAGGGCACCCCTCTCCCCACAATTTGGACTTGGCTCCCAATGGACACCACTTTGGTGGTCAGTTTGCTGGACTGCCCACCCGCCTCCCCCTGAAGTGCTCCACCAGGAGCTGATGGATGGTTTGGCAGCCTATGGCTCCAACCCCATCTTACAATTTGTGGTCCCAAATGGGGCCACACGACTCACTGGGCCTCAGGCATATGCCACAATAAGCCCTGAATTTAATAAAATTGTGGTGGAAATTCTGCCACGCACCATTATTCCATCAGCGCCTGACCATCCATTTTGGGCCAGCGTCAAGGGCAGGCGGATGATCTGTCCGTCATGTTTTGAGTTAGACCACTCAAAACGCAAGTGCCCCTCCTCAACCACTTCCAGTGGATCAGATGACTCATCCACTGACCTCAATCCGCTTCCCACCATGTACAATTTCCGGTATGGGGCACAATCCTACCTCCTCCACCCCTAAAGCATGTTGCTGCAGCTGCACCTGCAGCCACCAATTAACCTCATCCTCATCCCAATGCCATAAATAATTCCTCCAATCAAGCATCATATTGGATCCCAGTTCAATCCCATGCTTCCTCAAATGAATTGACCAAACCTCAACTGTACGCTGATTCCCCAATCCAATTCAACCAAAACCCATGGAAATTATTGGCTGAAATTGACAAATTAGGTAAGTTCATTGAAGAACCATCTCTGAAAATTGAGCGGTTTGTTAATGCAGAATGGGATGCCAAATACCCCCCTCAACTTAATACCCCACAGATAAACGCTGAATCATTTCACAGTAATCATCAGCTTGCAGTTAAAGCAGCTGCAACACCAGATTGTCATCCCCTGCGTAAAGCTGTCGCTAAATCAGTAGTGATACTCAAAGGAGGAATTCTACCTCCTGTTATCCCCGCAACCTTAACTCCAAAAGCAAAATATTGGTGAACTAGTATTACAAAAACACAAACGATGCTATCCAGAACGTGGCAACTATAGTACAGAATCCAAAAGCAAAAATAACCTGAACCAACATTGCCACATTTGTCAAACTCCCAGACGCCAGAATCAAAGCTGAAAAAACTTTACTGAATATCTCAGTGCCATTTACCTAGTGGGCAATTTCTATGAAATCCAAATTATCAGAGATATCGAACCCCATGCCGCAGATGCCCCAATGCCATTACTGATGGCTGTGACACACACTCTACTATGGGAGGAAGAAGCTGCTGCTGAAGAGGCTGCCAAAGACAAGACCCCCCAACCCCCCCCCCCCTTCCGCCATGAAGGTATAGCGGCTTCAGCTGCCCACCTGGTTGGTCAGTTTTCAAAGCATTTCACTCAATCCGCTCATTAGGGCGTTTTGTTTGAACTAAGTAGTTATGTTAGTTTTTAGTATATTTTTAGTTTTGGTAATTTCCATCCACTGGATGGCTTGCCTCAAATAAATTCTTAAGAGGTTAACTTGCAAAGAGTTTTAATCAACCTTAAATGATAGTATTATGTACAAAACTTTTGTTTGATAGTCTAGGCTTCTGGATGGCAGCTGCAAGGTGAAATTTTAACTCATTGATCTCTTGTCTTTGAAAGTGGACTTAAGTATTCAAAGAGTTAATTTCCCTTTCATGATTGCTTTTGGAGCAACTAAGGTTTCTTAAATTTGCTCAAGGGCATAACAGAGGCACTGAGGACTACCTTGATTGGTTATTTAAGTAGGGACTTGGTGATTTGAGTTAACATCTATTTGAGCCTTGGGCCAAAGGGCTAATCATTTCCTCACTATGGGAATAAGCAGTTTGACCAAACTTATGCTGTCCTTTGAAGGCAGATTCATTAGTATACATAGGTTATACTGATGTGGCGGGAGAAATAACTTTACTGTTACTTATGGCATAAAGTTGATATAGGGTAACAATTTTGTTGCCCCTGAAGTGAGCACCAAACGTTCAGATTGGTGCATGGGTGCTGTATACTAAATGCACAGGTTAACAAACACAAAAATATAAGGCTCTGTATAAATGACAACAATGGAAAACACAAGGGAATTAACTTACTTTTCAAAAATAGGCTTTAATAAAACCCCAAAGAATAAGTGCAAAATTAACATTGACTACTGCGAGAAGCTTAGGGGCTTTTCAAAGGATAGCATTTTCCTACGGCAGAACTTACCACCAGTTAATGTTAAAAAATAACCCCCTCACAATGGTAGTTTCCTTCTGATATTCTCCTCTCATCCTGGATTTTTTCCCGTTAGAATCAGGATTTATAACTGATTTGAGACAAGGCAGAGAAAGTTGATATACAGTAAGGTGAAATGAGTATGTGCCTTTTTATGAGTAAGGACTGGGAATATTTAGTAAAAGGAACAGTTTCGGTGTTTTCACCGCCCAAAGTTTGAAAATGCCCCAAGGACTCTGGTGGCAAAAAAAAACAAGAAACCTGCAGTAATATTTTGCCAGAAATCTTGGGATAGCAAACCAAATGTGACCAGTACATTAAAACTCCTCACTCACAGCCACTGTCCTAGTGGAATTTGGAGTCCAAGTTTACCTGGACATTAAATCAACTGCTCTTGGGGAGAAGTTTTGTGGGGAAGTATTCATCCACTTCCCAGAAGTAGTGTATGTAGCACCGCACACAATAACCTGCAGTTGGTTGGATTTCAGGTTCAAAACTGTAAATGCAGCAGACACAGCTGAACATGTGCGCGTGGTGGTCGACCTTTTATAGGGTCATAAGGTTGTTGAAACCTAGTGCAAGCAATGGACAAAATTGAATCATATTTTTCGACTTTTAATTTCCTCCCTAAAACAATCAAGCATGAAGCCCTCGAGAATCCTTTCAAAGAAGGACTCCAAGGCTATGGGGAAATCAGTTCCTTCAAGATTCAAACTTTTTACTGATGCCTGAACTCAGCACAGGTAAGGTGATAGCGGTGATCACCCCATTCTCAGGGGTAGCTGAGGACCTAACTCAGATCTCACACACCGCGACACTCACCATCAATGAACAACAAACTCAACCTTTCCACATAACAATTGACATTACACTACCCATATGCACTCATTGTTGGGAGTTTAAACACAAGCTACAAACTTGTCCCACCAGAGAGGGAATTATCCCAAAAGAAGCTTTCTCAGAAGCAATGGGTGAGGGACAAAGTGAGCCCACAGTAGACTCTCTCGTAGCATTTCCATAGGACAAACAGGGGTGCTAAATCCAGGTAAAACCTGTGTCCCCACAAGAACAAAAAAGCAAAACTGCAACACTGAGCACAGGCCAAGGCAGCAACCATGGCGGATTCCGCCATCCCCCTTCCCAAATCCAAGCTGACTAGGTCAAGTTTTCCACTTCAGTGGAATTTCAAAATCCCACTCAATCAGATGGGGGGACCCAGCCCTTAAACTCACAATATATGCATGATACTAACCCACTGGATTCATTCACAACAAATGCAAGAAAATTCTCCAATCTATATATAGCTGAGTTTTATTGAAGAAGAATCACTGGACATACTTCATGGTACACCAAAAATCCTTAATAACTTGAAAAACTTTAAAGACAGAAAAAACCAATCAAACAAGAAATCTCTGATAAAAGACACCATCTTAGATAATACCTATACACCAAAAAAATACGCCATCTGCACACACTTTCCAGAAGTAAAAAGACAGGTAGTACGAGCTTACATGGCATCAAGGAGTGGCAGGGCCTGAGAGGCTCTCCCCTCACTCCTAAGGAGTGATGGTGGCATCCTTTACAATAGGAACGCTGAACATCGCCAGACTCAAGGCCTCTCCCTGGGCTAAAAAGGTGAGCTTCTTAAACATAATTTGCCTGTGGACATCCTGGAAATCCAGGAAACCCACTGTCCACAAAGTGTAAAGGAAACATGGGCAACAATGTTCCTCTCCTCCCATTCCTTTTGGTCACCGCACTGTGGGGTGCTGATATGGGCAAACCACAGTTTTATATTTTTAGAAAAAACAACACATCTTGATGTACATGTGCTCATCATGACCTTTTCATGGGACACCGAAGTGCACACAATAATTAACATCTAAAGCCCGACCTGTGCGCAAATTTGATAGAAAAAAATATCAGGCGTGGCCTCCCTCCCCCTCCCATCTAAATCCTTTGTGGTCCGCGACCTAAACTGTTGGGACAACCCAATCACTGACTACTGGCCACTCTCACATAATCCAATGCATAAAAATATCAAATTTTGGGTGATGAAAGCCACATTGAGCCTCTTTAATACCATCCCCAAGTAAGCACTATTATTACCCAACATGTCACGCCCACATGTAAGCAACGGCAGTTGATGTCTATGTCCTATATAGATTTCATTCTGGCCCCAATGGATTTTCGCTCACAGATTTCACAATTTAAAATGACTTAGATTTTTCTTGGACCACATTATGGTCTCAGTGTCAATTACTTTGTTAAGTCTGGTGCAACATGCACCTAAATGGATCAAACTTCGCCCAGCCGTTCTGAAAGTACCCACATTCTCAAATAGGATGGACACCGCCACATTGGCACAGGAGTTCACAACTCCTTTCTGTGCAAATCCCCTAACAACTTGGCCAAAATTCAAAAAAGCTGCAATTTCCCAATTATGCCACATTTTATCGTTGTGATCTAAGGCTGCTTTGGCAGTCATCAAACGTGCCTTGGCAGAGTTGGACCACCTGGAGAATAATGTCCCCAGGACAGGGTACAGCCTTGCTTGGGGTCACAAATGTGCTGATGTGCCATCATGGCTTAATGCACTGATCAGAAAACACAAACATCACATTTGTGTACAGTTTAATAGCAAAAACATATTACTTCAGGAAAAAGTGTTCCACTTATTTTTTCTGTTGATTTTCCATCCACTTCAAAACTTGGTCTGTACACAGGTAAGGCGTTCAGACAAATCCATTGAAGAAACGCCATCAGATGTATCAACCAAAGTCTGAAATTATCAAACCAATTTATACGGGGCTAATCTAGTCAATTAAAATGAAACAGATGAATTTCTTGCCAGCACACAAATTTGAAGCATTTCTTATTACCTGGAACATATTAATTTAATTTTCGAGATGAACTCTGGTATGCTATTTGTAGTTCACCACATAGGAAGAGCCCAGTTCCAGATGGGACTCCTTATGAATTTTACAAGAAATATTTCAAGTATTTATCCCCCTAATGATAGCCTCAATGAAAAATTGTCTCTTAGTGACACGTCTCCTCAAAGAGGGACAAGTAGATTATATAGTACATTGATAAGAAGGGGAATAAGCTAGACGGCAAACTGGCGCCCTATCTCACTAACACTGATACTAAAATAGTAACAAAATTAATGACTAACCAATTAGAGGACATTGCATCTGAGGTGACATCCCAGAGCAATTTGGCTCTATTCCCAAAAGGTCAATTTGAGACAATATACATACTGTGGTTAATGTATGTCAATCCACAGCCATTGGGGCACTTGAGTTTTTGGACCAAAAACATATGACAGGGTAAACTAGAAATACCTCAGGGCCTGCCTTCACCAGTTCCACCTCCCCCAACGTTTCATCAGTTGAGCAATGATGCTCACTGAATTTGTAAGTCCTGGGACCAGCCCTTGCAACTGGATAGGGACCAACACCCCTTTCCAGATGAAAAGGGGCCCCAAGGCTCCAGTGGACCATCTGTCACAGCTGGGCGACCTAGCCCACGTGATAGATGAGCGCTGGGGGACTGCTTTCCCTTAAAGATATCCCACTCACACCTCTTCCCCCCTCCTCAACCCTGGTAAGTTTGATAAAAGGAGTCTTCAGGGAGATAGCGCACACCAGGGGGCATGGACAGGCCCCTGGGACCACCCATTCCCCAGACAAACTATATCAGAATCTTAAGAAAACAGCAATTACCAACGTTGAAGCCCAGCCTGCAGTTTCTGGACTGAGTGAGCCAGTCTGGACTGGCCTGCACCAGAAATCAAATTCAGATACAGTTTAGATCTTAAATCAGGCCCTGAATGACTCAGACCAGCTGGCCCAATGCTCTATAACAGACTCAGAGAGTTCAGATCACATGAGTATCTAATCATGGGATCAGTTCAAGGTGTAAATAATCCGATTCAAGGAACCCTGCCTCCTGGGATGAATCTGGAACACCCAAACCATGCAAACAGGCTGATTCAGAGGACCAGGACCCAGATTGGTAGCATTGACTTGGTTTGGCCCCAGGAATCTGGGAAAATTTGCAAAAATTTTCTTGACTTTTGCTGAAATCTAAAGCATCATCCTACCCCCCTCCAAGCCAGCCAACCAAATCCCATCGCAACCCCCAAAATGGCCAATCACTCAATACCTTCCCCAAGCATTCAGCCCAGTTTTTAAGGCAACTGCCCTGGCCAGGGGTAGTTGTCAATTCATTGTCTTTCTTTTCACTTAATAAAATCTGAATTCCCCATCTAGCTTGCCGCAGCCTCCATCTACCTTTAATTTTACAAACATTTCACCGATCAATCTGACAAAATGTGCCATCACCCAAGTCCTCCTGCCAATGTTTGCCAATTGGGTTATCCGATCACTCAATCTCACCACATGGCAGAAGATTTTGAATGCAATATTCCGCCTTTCCCCAGTGATGAACCTGCTGCTTCATTCATTTTTGAGCGTCTGTTTAACAGAGACCCTTCCATCCGTTCAGTCACTGAGTCCTCTGAAACTTCTCCCCAGCTAAAGAAGCGCCCGAGCGCCCCCACCCCACCACTTGTGGACTTGGCTTCCATGGCCACCTCAGCCGCCGCTGTCTCAGCCCACCAGTGGGACCTTGAGCGCCCCCTCCAGGGGAAGCTCAGTCCCATCCCTCTCATGGGTCCTACTATACCTCCACTCACACTTCTAACCATGTGGCATCCTCTATGCTATCCCTCACTGGTGCACAAGCCCTCCTATCTGAATCTGAAGGCCAGCAACTGTGAGCTCCAGAGGAGTTGTCATTCTTTATGCCTCTCCCGCCCTTGGGGGTTGCCCCCACAAGACTCGCGGTTGCCCCCATTGCAACCATCTGGTTTTCCTTAGGAGCCTTCAGTACGTTACTGAACTTTTACTTTCCTCATGTCTCCCATAGAACCCCACTTTTATTGGTCACTTGGACCGCTATGCCTTTGGCATTCTGGGCCCTCCACTGGGTGCTTGCGCACCCCAACTGGGAGCCCAGTCTAGTTCTTCTTAGCCAAATCCATGACATAATGGACTGACCACAACTCTCAGCCTTCTCCACCCTCCTTGCTGGCATGGGCAAAGCGCTGGCCTACGCCCTCACACTGAACATGCTCTCCCTCTGTGACCTGGCCTTCTACTGCTGGTCAGTGGCATTGTTCATCCAGGCCTGCTGCCAGGCTCTGCTGAATTGGTCCCCACCACGCCGAGCTCCAATGGCAAGTACCACTCCATCAGTTAATGTAATAGGGTTGGGGGTTCCACTGTCCCTTCTGATGAGGTGGCCAATCAGATCCTGGGCGTCCTGGCGGAGCTTCTGGTGCACCTCAAGCTCATGGTGGGAAATCCCTGCTTCCCTCTGATGCACAGCAGAGCGTGGCTCTCCTCGATGCCCTGGATGGGGATTCCCGTTGTTAGGTCATGGGAGTGCTCCGCTCTGCTGCCAAGTCAGGCAACCCCACCCCCTTGTTGGCAATGGTCACTTTAGCGGTCCAGGCCCCTGAGTTGAGACCGGCGTGCCTCCTCCATCTGTTTACCTTGGGACAGACAGCCATGGACCTACCCTCCCTGAATGAGGCCTTTGCAGTCCTGGATCCAATGGTACTCATCCCTTTTGAAATCACAGTCTCCACATTCCGCTCTGCCTCAGACCCCACCGCGGCAGCCCACACAGCTTGGGACCCTTTCCCTGGATCCTTAGAGGTTGCATCCTCTGTGGCCTATGCAATTGGGGCCAGGTCCTCTCACACCCCCATGTGTCCCATCACCGCCCTTGTAGTACCCCATACCACACCTCCCCCTGCCAGTAGTCGTGGCCAAGGGAAGCGCCCCTCTGGACTTGCTGCCCTTTGCTCCCCCTTGGTGGCCACCACGGACACCTCCCCCCAGGGGAACCCCTGCCTATAGCATCGCCTGCCCCCATTCCAGATCAGGAGGCTGGGTCGTTGTGTACCCAGCACTTGGAGCCTGCTTGGTGTGGTGAAATCGTCCCCCTGGCTGACCCCTCATCCCCCTGGAGAGAGTGGAGCGGGTGTATGCATTAACCCCCAACTGCCCATTTGGGATAAGGAAGCAGTAGAGACCCTGCATCAGTTGCACTCCATACTTGTACCTCTGGGATAGTCTCTCTTGATGTTGGGTCATGCCCCCTCATCAGCTGCCTTTTCTATGGCTCACCCTAATAAAGAGGACCAAGCGTACTTACTGTTCCCCATTTCCTTTCCCTCTGAGTCAGGAGAAATCACAGTGAAAGCCCTCCTCAATACTGGAGTGGTGTGTAACTTTATTGACCTTGGCGTGGCACAGTCCTTGGACCTAAAGATGGAGGAAGCTTCATCCATCCTGGGCGCCTCGTCAGAGTCCTTTGATGTCCTACCGCATCCAACCTCCATTACACTTCTCAGTTCATGACTTTGGATTCACTGACCACTTCTCAGAGGTACAGGACTTTCTATACTCTGTAATCTTGGGGTGGGCTGGTGGCGCCGCCAACAAGCTCACATCAATCTTGAAACCAACTTCTTGTTGTTCACAAACCTCAAGTTGAGTGGTGAGTTTCCCTTGCTAAAGACCCTTCCCCAGGGCACATCTTACAGTTCCATCTCTCTACCAGAACCCATCCTAGTTGACCTCCCTCCAGACTTTCCCTCCTTCCTAGCCCCATATAAGGCCATCTTCGACATGTCACTGGCATCCAAGCTCCCCTCACACTCCGAATATGACTTGACATTCTAGCTGACAGTAGATCTAGTCAAGAGCAACTGCCCCTCTACCCCTATACAGAGGAAGATGATAGGGCTTTGGGCAGTTGACTGGACGAGATGCTAGAGAAGGGGTAGCTCATCAAGAAGTCTTCCCCGGTTGCCTCCCCATAGTTTTCGCTAGGAAAGCAGATGGGTCCCTGCACCCTCTGCGTCAACTATGGCCACCTCAACAACATTACCATCCCTGACCCATACCCCTTACCCTTAGATTATAGCATCGCCCAGTCCATTGCCAAGTATCACGTCTTCTTAAAGTTGGACTTGGTGAACGCCTTTAATCAGGTGATGGTGGCGAGGGGACAGGAGTGTCTCACAGACATCTGCACTTGTTGGGGGCTTTTCCAGTTCATAGTGATGCCGTTCAGCTTGAAGAATACGCCAGCCACCTTCCAGCGCCTCATTGACGATGTGTTGGAGGACTTGCGCTTCTAATATCTAATGGCCTATATTGATGACATTTTGGTCCATTCCCCCACCCCTGAACAACACGTCAGGGACCTCAAAGCGGTAGTGGCAGCCCTCCATAAGGCATGGCTATTCGTTAAACCCTCCAAGTGCGAATTCTTTAAGGACAAGATTACCTTCCCAGGGAACCTTGTCCTGAAGGATGGTTATGCCGTCCCCCTGAAAGATGGAGGCTAATCAGTCTTGGCCTACCCCAACTACTCAAAAACAGCTTAGAAGCTTTCTTGAAACTTGCACCTTTTTTGAAGAAACTTTTCCCCGCTCTTGCCCAACTGGAAGCACCTCTGAGCCCCCTCACTGGGAAAAACGCCTCCTTTAAATGATCATACGAGTTCCAGCAGGACTTTGAGGCTATCAGGGAGGTTTTCCTCACAGCTCCCATCCTGCAGCATGCCAATACCTCCAGCCCCTTCATATTAGCCTGCGATGCCTCATCAGTGACAGAGGGGTGCCGTGCTGCTACAGGAGCATGAGGGAGCCGAGCACCAGGTGGCCTATTACTCCTGGAAGTTTACTGCAACAGAGCAAGCGTGGCCAATATATGATAAGGAGCTAGTGGTGATGACGTGGTCACTCACCCACTGGCGATATCTCTGCAGGGCGCCCAGCACAAAATTACCGTTTGGACTGACCATAAGGCACTGCTCTACTACCACAAACCTCAGAAGCTAAAACATTGGAAAACTCACATGCATCATGACCTCTGTGGGTTTCATTTTAAGTACAAATTCATTAAAGGTCCCCTAACCGTTTTTCCAGACATGTCAGCTGAAACCCCTTCCTATCTCCCAATGGGGAGGAAGACCCAGTAGACCTTATAACGGTAGTGCCCCCTCCAAAATCCTTTCATTGGCTCCTTCTGCTGTATTCTTTGCTGATGTATACCCTGCCACTTCACTCCTCTCACGTGTACTCGCTTCCCAAACCTGCTGCCCTGAAGGAATTGAGCTTCTTACTGACTTAGAATCCATGCGCCGCAAGAAAACTCCATATACCTTACAGGATGGAACAAATTGGTTTCGTGATTGGGTTTGGGTTCCTCCCTCCCTATGCAGCTGTGTCATTGAGGAACATCATGTCCCTCAGACCGTTGGCCACCCCAGTATCAAAAAGTGTGCGGATCTCATAAAGAGAACCTACAACTGGCCTGGGTCCTCAAAGGACATTCCCGCTTGGATCTCTCATTGTGTCACCTGTGCCCAGGCGAAATTAGATTGTTCTGGGAAGAAGGTACTTCTACTCCCTTTGCAGAAGGCTGAGGGGCCATGGACCTCAGTCTCAGTGGACTTCATTGTAGAGCTCCCACCCTCCTGTGGCTCAGATGCAATAATGGTAGTCGTGGACCAATTTACCAAGTTTGCACTCTTCATACCCTGCCTCTCTTCTATGACTGCGGTGGAGACCGCAAATTTATTTGTCAATTATGTCTTTGCCATGTTTGGTTTCCCCAAGGAGATAGTGAATGACAGGGGACCCCAGTTCACGGCCCAGGTCTGGGAAGAGTTGCTGACCCTCCTTCACATCAATCCCTGTAGATCCACTGCCTACCACCCCCAGTCTGATGGGCAAACCGAGTGGGTGAACCAGATACTGGAGCAGTACCTGCGCTGTTATGTGAGGGACTCGCAAGACACCTGGTCCAATGATCTACCTCTAGCACAGTTTGCGTACAACAACTCCCTCCATTCCTTGACCAGCTTTTCTCCCTTTGATGCTATTCTGGGGTATAACCCCTCTTTCCAGATTGGCCCCAACTCTCCTCAGCTGTTCCCACTGCCATGGACCGCGTAAGCTCTCTCTGAAAGATGCACAACCTGGTCTGTGAACACTTGACAAAGTCCATTGAGAACTACAAGAAGTTCACTGATTGGAAGCGCCTTCTGGGGCATGAGATCAAGGTTGGTTCCCTTGTCATGTTAGATACCTGCAACCTTTCCCTGAAAGCCCCTACCTGCAATCTTGCAGCCAGATGCTTGGGACCCTTGAGGTCAAGAAGGATTTAGGCAATGGTGCCTACCACCTGAGACTGCCCATGCACTGGAAGCAGCTTAATGTCTTCCGCACCTCCCTCCTAACCCCTTAAGGGGTAAAGTCTAACATCCCCAGAGCCAATTGTCATTGGGATCTCCTAGGAAGTGGAGGTGGAGGCCATTTTAGCTTCCCAAAGGTCCCACTGATCTGTTCAGTACTTGGTCTCCTGAAAGATTACCCCTCTTACGAGAACAGCTGGGTGAATGTGTGCAATTGTAAAAACTGTAAAGACCTGATAGAGGAATTCCACGCCTCCCACCCAATAGTCCCCACCATCCCCAGAAGATCGCGGCCATCCTGGCCATAAAACTACTGGAGCGCCACAAGAATTATGCTTTTGGTCCATGCCCCCATGGGTGGGATCCTCCCTGTCAAAAAAGGAAAGGGTATTGTAAGTCCTGGGAACAGTCCTTGAAACTGGATAGGGACCAACACCCCTTCCAGATGAAAAGGGGCCCCAAGGCTCCAGTGGACCCTCTGTCACAGCTGGGCGACCTAGCCCACGTGATAGATGAGCGCTGGGGGACTGCTTTCCCTTAAAGATATCCCACTCACACCTCTTCCCCCTCCTCAACCCTGGTAAGTTTGATAAAAGGAGTCTTCAGGGAGATTGCGCACACCAGGGGGCATGGACAGGCCCCTGGGACCACCCATTCCCCAGACAAACTATATCAGAATCTTAAGAAAACAGCAATTCCCAACGTTGAAGCCCAGCCTGCAGTTTCTGGACTAAGTGAGCTGGTTTAGACTGTCCTGCACCAGAAATCAGTTTAAGATATGGTTCAGATCTTGAATCAGGCCCCAAATGGTTCGAACCAGATGTCCCAATGCTCCAAAATTGACCAAGGGAGCTCAGATCATATGGGTAGCCTAATCATGGGATCAGTTCAAGTTGTAAATAATCCGATCCAAGGACCCCTGCCTCCTAGGATAATCTGGAACACCTGAATCATGCAAACAGGCCAACTCAGATGACCAGGACCAGGATTGGTAGCATTGACTTGGTTTGGCCCCAGGAATCTGGGAAAATTTGCAAAAATTTTCCTGACTTTTGCTGAAATCTGGAGCATCATCCTACCCCCCTCCAAGCCAGCCAACCAAATCTCATCGCCAACCCCCAAATGGCCAATCACTCAATACCTTCCCCATGCATTCAGCCCAGTTTTTAAGGCAACTGCCCTGGCTGGGGTAGTTGTCAGTTAATTCTTTTCTTTTTGCTTAATAAATTTGAATTCCCCATCAACCTTGCCGCAGCCTCCATCTACCTTTAATTTTACAAATATGTCACCGATCAATCTGACAAAATGTGCCATCGCCCAAGTCCTCCTGCCAGTGTTTGCCAATTGGGTTATCCGATCACTTGACTTCACCACATGGCAGCAGATTTTGAATGCAATATTCCGCCTTACCCCCAGTGATGAACCTGCTGCTTAATTCATTTTTGAGCGTCTGTTTAACAGAGACCCTTCCATCTGTTCAGTTACTGAATCCTCTGAAACTGCTCCCTGGCTAGGAAAGCACCCGAGCGCCCCCACCCCACCACTCGTGGACTTGGCTTCCATGGCCACCTCAGCCGCCGCTGTCTCAGCCCACCAGTGGGACCTTGAGCGCCCCCTCCAGGGGAAGCTCAATCCCAACCCTCTCATGGGTCCTACTATACCTCCACTCACACTTCTAACCATGTGGTATCCTCTATGCTATCCCTCACTGGTGCACAAGCCCTCCTATCTGAATCTGAAGGCCAGCAACTATGAACCCTGGAGGAGTTGTCATCCTTTCTGCCTCTCCCGCCCTTGGGGTGCCCCCGCAAGACTTGTGGTTGCCCCCAATGCAACCATCTGGTTTGCCTTGGGGGCCTTCAGTACGTTACTGAACTTTTACTTTCCTCACGTCTCCCATAGAACCCCACTTTTATTAGTCACTTGGACCGCTATGCCTTTGGCATTCTGAGCCCTACACTGGGTGCTCGCGCACCCCAACTGGGAGCCCATTCTAGTTCTTCTTAGCTGAATTTGTGATAGAACTAGCTACATTGGCAGTAAGAGGACCAGGTTTCCTCACTAATGTGGTGCGCCCTCAGAGGAGGCCTTCGCCAAGGAGATCCTCTGAGCCCACTTTTATACAATTTTAGCCTTGACCCACTTCTCCGCAGTGTAAATGAATGTATTACTGATGTACAAGGCCAGCACCAGTTAAGATGCTTGCATTCACATATGATTGTGCGGTTGGGGTATCCAGCAACCAGGATGCACACACACTGAAATCCGCAGTCTGGGGATACTTCAAGGCTATTAATGCAACACACAACACATCCTAAACTAAAATCATCCTTCTTGATAGATACCAAACACACTGGTCCCTAGCGCTCCTCAATCAGAGGGATCCAGTAGTTCAGTTTATCATCAGATTACCCAGGTGACCACCCCAAACACTCATCTCGTGCTACCTTATGTGTCCAGCCCCACAGAGATCCCAGTGCGCCACCTGGGAGTATGGATAGAGGCGGGTGGATATGCCAATTCAATAATGTAACACACCATACTAGCTAATGTAACAAAGCTATTTTGTCATTAAGAGGTTAAAAAATAGCTTAACAGGTAGAGTAGTGCTTGCCAACACTACGTTTCTGTCAAAAGTATGGTTTGCAGCCCATGCCATCGCGTTCTCCCCATCTTTTTTTACTTCATTTATGCCCTATTACAAGGGTGGCTTTGAATAGGTCAATCTCCCCTGTGCGACTGAAATTCCTATATGGTTCATGCCAAAGCGGGGGGAATGGGCCTACTTAACTACATGAACCAAGCATCCAGGATTCTGAGTAAACGGATTGCTTCAGTAACCAACCCCTTACTCCCAACCCAACGTTGACACAAGCAGCACGATCCAACTTTGCCCATGCCCTTGGTTTCCATAACCCCAATATTACTAACTCTCTTATCATATATATGGCAAATCACCCAACTGCAGCAGGTCCCCATGAAACCGCTGCCCATTTTAAACGGATTCTACTTAATTTGAGGAGTGCAGAATGGAGGATCAGTATAAACGGGTATACGGCACAGATGGGTCGTCCTACTCCTCAATTAAAAACAGGAAGTCCATGGGAAAGCCTTTCTTAACCAATTGGTACCCAGTGGTCACATACCAAGGTCAGAGTAGAATATTTGGACATTTTGGACATTTCATACTCCCTAGAAACCCAGAGAGACATATGGAAATACACTCATCACCCTCTTCTACAGCAACAAGTACGTTTCCTCATGTTTGGCGTTGCTTGAAATGGGTATACCATACCACAGAGCAATCCAATGAATCACACTCCTTTTGTGCTGTGTGTGACCAATATGGGACGTTGGTTCACCACCTGAAAGAGTGCCCGCTGTTAAAAGTGATATGGCGCGAGGTTCAGCGTCTCTTTTGCCAGTAGAAAACACAGACCTTTAGCCTATTCAAGAACATCTTTGCCTTGAACTTGAATTCACCTATAAAACCCTCCCTTCAAGCCTTAGTGGTGGCAATTGCTATGTGGACTATACACACGGTTGTCCTGGATGCCATTTCAGGTTCTACTCACCCTCTAGGAGGCTGTACGCCGATTCCAGTCATAGCTTATGTACCACTTTCCAAGCCTGGTTGTTTGGATATCTACCATCCCGTCAATGACATATGTTTCATCCTGGTTCCCAGTATGGTTCATCACTTCAGACTCCTTCCTTCATATGTGCTCAATAGTGGCACAAGCCTCTATTCACAATACCCCTCTTTCTTTAATTGGCGTTCTCGCTGGCAAAAGGAAACAGCATTAGCGTCTCTGGGGTGCCTCTAGAATTTATCAGTAATTGATTATTATTACATATCAGAAGTTCATCTCATGGTTAGCCTTCCCAAAATAAATCCATAAATCCTCACATCCCTCTGCCCATTGATGCAATTATTTGACGGCGGAACAGCACTGAGAAATTTTGGGGAAATTACATATGGGGAATTACAGGGCCACTAAGTGACTTTGGGATAATATATATATGAGTCAGTCTATTAGACTTAAGAATCTGGTGGAAAGGCTTAAAAGAATAATGGTAATGCTTTTTACCAACAGGTTTATTAAAGTAGGGGCAAAAGTAATGAATATAAAACAATATTTGATAGGTGATATGATTATTAAACCAACATGGTGAGGTAATCAAAGATATTAGGGAATCAAATTGCACAAGTGGGGATTGAGGATTTGATCTTTCACTGTTTTTATCAATAATCTGATGGAAGCGGCCAAGGTTGATGATAGTAATGTATTACAAATTCAGTAACTTCATATGCAATGTAGGCCACAAGGCAAAATAATCTTGTCAACCTCTTTTATTTAAATATTAGCTTTTTTAAATTAAGTGAACTATAAGCTGGTGGGTGGTCAAACCAATTGCACCAATAAGAAAAAGTTTTAATCAAGTAAAATAATATCCTTATATAACATTGGGTATAGTTTTAAACTAAGCCACTAATACCACTTTAAAAAGGCATTAATATTATTTAATAACAGACAGTTGGTATAGTTTTTGTTGATGATTACTAATGAGGTAAACTATTTACTTAATTTATTTAGCTAGTTGTGAGTGGTAAAAAATCATATCAGATGTAAGATCATAACTTATAGGTTTTACTAAACAAGCCACTCCCAAAAGTTGTGTTTGGCGTTAGACTAAACCCAAATTATAAAATTAAGTGCCTACCAAGCTTGACTAATTACAATAATAAATCAAGTAGAGATGGCTTTAATTAAATTACATAGCTTACAATCCTTTCATAGCATAATATATATACTTAAGTTTAAATATTTCATGAATTCATAAGTTTCTCTTACACATCTTTATGATTTGACAATACAATATATTAAAGGGTGGTTAGCTGAGCGGGTAAAACTGCTTCCACCCCTAGTGCAGGTTTTGAGTTCGAAACATGTACTGGCTAGAAGACATTCTCAGTGTGGTATATTTGTCCCAAGGTCGACCCACCTCGAATAATTTTAAGGGGGTGGAAGGTGAGTCGGTAAGGGCGTACGGCTACCAACCTGAAGGTTGCGGGTTTGATTCCCACCCTTTGCACATTGATCGGGGTGCCAGCCAAAGGAAGCTATTGGCGGTTAGTAGGTCTAATAACACGAAAACCTTACCCATGACATAACCAGAAAAATTTGAGTCCTGATCCGGAGGTGGAAAAACTTTCTTTGACAGAGTTGACCCTGTTCAGGTTTCATGTCATTTCTTTCTTTTGGTAATGTCTGTCCCCTGGTCGGCTTGCCTCAGTTAAATAAAAAAACAATACAATATATTATAAGAAACATCAAGAATATCTGGTTTGATACCAGATTTTCTAACAAATATGATTTAAACCCATTATGTACTGATATTACTGTTTAGATTATTCTGGATATATTACCCATAAGGACCTTAGCTTTTTATTTCTTAGATCATATGTTTACTTTCAATGTCAAAACTCTCTTTCTGCTCAGTGTAACTTTCTGAGAAAATTATATGGATAAAAAAGTAATTTCAATTGCCCACCGTAGTTTCACTCCAATGTCCTCAGATTTCTTGCCAGCTGCTCCAGTGAAGGGCAGTGGCAAACCCCCCCCCCTGCCATTTTCCGTCTGACAGGAAAACGCGCTCAGGCTGGCTCGCCCAGTCATACCAAACTACTGGGATGATTTGTTCCTCCCAAGAATCTCGACGCCCACCTCACTCAAACCCAAGCAGTACCTTGCTGCTCCCTGGTGCTTCCCTGGAGCAACATGCGTTTTGGCCTTAGGGTCAACTATGGAAAACGTTTCCCCTACCACGACCAAGCCATTATCAAATGGCTCAGGTGGTGATGCATCCCACCAGTTTCATTGACTTATGCCCCTATAAGGGGTATTTTAATCTCTTCTTCACATGTGAAGCTGATGCTGCAACTGCGGCAACTATGCCCCTGTTTCCCAGGGTACCCCTCTCCCCACAATTTGGACCCAGCTCTCAGAAAATACCACTTTGGTGGTATAGTTCGCTGGTTTGCCCATCCACCTTCCCCCTGTTGTGCTTTACCAGAAGCTTATGGAAGGTTTGGAAGCCTATGACTCCAACCCCATCTTGCTATTGTGGTCCCAAATGGGCCACACGCCTTTCTGGGCCTCGGGTATATGCCACAATCAGCCCTAACTCAGGTAAAATTGCCTCGTCAATCACACCTCATGCCGTTATCCTCTATGCCCCCAACCATCCGTTTTGGGCCTGCATCAAGGGCGGGCGGATGATCTGTCCATCATGTTTTAGGTTGGACCACTCAAATTGAAAGTCCCCTCCTTAGCCACTTCTGACGGTGCTGATTTCTTGTCTGCTGGTCTCCAATCCGCTGCCCACCCCATGCCAGCTTTTGTATGGGGTATGATCCTACCTCCCCCTCCCCCAAAGCCTGTTGCTGCAGCTGTGCCAACAGTCACCAATCAACCTCCTCCTCGCCCTAATGCCACAAATGCACCATCCAATCAAGCACAAGATTGGACCCAGTTCAATCCTATACATCCTCCAACAAACAAACCAAACCTCAGGAATATGCGATTCCTTAATTCAACTCAACCAAAATCCTTGAATCTATTGGCTGAAATCAATGAATCTGGGAATATAATTAAGGACTGAAATATACAAAATGAGCAGTTTGTGTATATTGATCAAGGCAATGAACTACCCTCTCACTTATACGCCCCCCAGAAAAACGCCAAAATGTTCCGCAGTGATACCAGCTGGCTGTTGAAGCAATAGCTAAGCCAGATTGTCACCCTCTCCGCAAAGCTGGCACCAAATCATTGGTGATGCTCGCAGGAGGAATCCCTCCTCCCTAATATTCCCTCCAAGGCCAATAAGGTACAAAAAAATATGTTGATTGAAGCCCACAAAGAAGCTAATGATGCCATCTAGCACATGGCAGAGGTAGCGGAATCCCAAATTAAATATTAGCACCAATATCGCCACATTTAAAAAACTACCCAATGCACGCATAAATTCTAGACTAGCTTTGGCAAGATATGTCAGAACTTTTATGTATAATGGCTGTATTCCTACCACCCTGATCATCAGAAATATATCTCTGCATCCCGCTGATACCCTGATGCCCCTGCTCTCTGCCGTAGCCCATGCCCTGCTTTGGGATGAAGTAGATGCCAAGGATGAGCTCCTGATCCTCCTCCCCTTCCGCCATGATGGGATAAGCAGTTCCTGCTTTCCCACCTGGTAGGTTAAGTTCGTGTATGTGTGTCATCCAATCACTTTGGGCAGTTTGCTCATTGTATTTTATTGAGAATTTATTTCAAGTTCTGAGTTTTGGTAATAACCATCCCCTGGTTGGCTTACCTTGGTTAAATAAAATGTTTCCTTACAATGTCATAATTCTAACAGAATAGTATTCAAAAGCCTAGTAGATACGTTTACTTGAAGTTTAAGCTTATATATCACACTCTGGAACTATGGGCTTTATAAATTTCAATGTAATAATTATTTAATAGTATAAATTTTAAAACTTTTTGGGTCATGTAGTACTGTAAAATAGATCTATATAGTTTTATAAAAAATGTCTTTTTAGATTACATACAGTTGTAGATAAATGCTGTTAATTTATTTTGTTTTATTGACAAGGGGACCCCCTCAGCCCACTCTTATACAACTTCAGCCTTGACCCACTACTGCGAAATGTGAATGCCCACCTCACTGGGGTCCATGTGCCAGGCCAAACCCCAGTCAAGATGATGGATTTGCAGATGATTGCGTAGTGGGAGTGTCTAATAACAAAGATGCACGCGCGCTTGAAGCCCTCATCCAGGAATATTCCTGGGTAAGCAACGTGGCACTGAACGCCTCCAAAACTTAAATCATCCTCCTTGGTCAGTTTCAGAACTGTTGGGCCCCAGCAAGTAGTTCCCAACCCGGCCCATCTGCTCGCCCACGTCCACGCCTTACTAACTCAACACACACTGCTCCACTGGTGCTCCCCTTTGTGCCACGTCCTACCATAGGACCGGTACGCCATCTGGGCGTGTGGATGGAGGCAGGCGGATACGCTTCAGCAGTAATGGAGTGCTGTATACTGGACAACGTGACGAAGCAAATCGCCTCTCTCAGAGCCCACCCTACTACCCTCACTGGCAGGGTTGTTCTTGCCAACTCAATGCTCCTATCCAAAGTCTGGTTCGGAGCCCACGCCATCCCCTTCTCCCCAAGCTTCTTCAAATCCCTGTATGCTTTGCTACAAGGATGGCTTTGGTCAGGCCACACTCCACCAGTATGGCTAGAGGTCATGTTCGGCCCTCATCATCATGGTGGCAGGGGACTGTTTGACTTCAAAGCCCATGCCGCCAAGATCCTGGGCACCTGGATCGCGGCCGTCACTGCTCCTACACTCCCATCCCAACACTGGTCCCGCGCGGCCCACTCCAACTTATCCCAAGCCTTGGGCCTCAATAATCCATCAAACCCCCACTCCCTGATGAAATACCTCGCATCACACACATCGGCCACAGGTCCTCACGGAACTAAAACCCACTACAAACGAATCCTACTCTCCATGCGAAGCGCAGAGTGGAGAATTCGTATTAGTGGACATACAACCCAAAGAGGCCGCCCCTCTCCTCAGTTCACACAAAAGGTACAGGGGCTACCCATCCATGATGGCGTGATCCCCATTTGACCACAAGTCCTATCCAGGGTGGACTACCTGGACATGATGGACATCCCTTATTCCATTGAAACCCAAAAGTCTATCTGGAAATACGCACACCATCCTCTGTTGCAGCCTCAAGTCCGCTCCCATGTGTGGCGCTGCCTGAGGCGGGTGTATCGTACAGCTGAGCGCTCTAACGCTTTACACTCATCCTGTGTCATGTGTGGCTAGTATGGAACGCTGTTCCACCGCCTGGAGAAGTGCCCCACCTCTAAAGTGATATGGCGCGAAGTCCAACGTCTGCTAGGCCAGGATCAGACGCATCCCTTCAGTCTGTCAAGAGATATGTTTGCTTCATTAATGGCCTCCCCCTCCCACCCTCCCTCCGTGCTCTGGTGGTTGCAATCGCCATGTGGACTATCCACACGATTGTCTTGGATGCCATCGCTGGATCTATCCCCACCCTCCCTGAAGCTGTCCACAGATTCCGGTCTCATTTGGTGGACCACTTTCAAGCGTGGATGTTTGGATATCTCCCACCGCGTCGCTGACAGCTGGTCTCCTCCTGGTTCCCAGTCTGGTTCATCAAATCAGACCCCTTCCTCCACACGTGCTCAATAGTGGCTACGGCCCCTTTACACGTTCCCTCCCCCTCCCCATAAGTGGCGTTCCCGCTGGCAACAAGAGATAGCATCGCTTCTCTGGGGTGCCTCCACTGGTACTATGTTTTGTCTCGTCTGAGTCATATTCGGAAGTGTCTGTCCCATGGTCGGCCTTCCCTGCAATAAATTTAGAATTTAAAATTTATTTTGTTTATTTATTCACAATCTGATGATTTAGGTATGATTTTAAATACTCTATATATCAAAGATTTAAAACTAATTTATGATTATATATAAAAATAAAACATAGATCTAAAAGAAAAAACTGTTTTATGAACTATATTCTACTCAAATGTATTGTTATTACATTTCACAATTAGTAATAATCAGGTGTCTAATAATAAGTGGGTTTAGATTTAAAACTTGTTATAACATGCAAATATTTATGTTGAGGTTCTGATATGACAGGAAAATAAGCTCTAAAGAGCTATGGAAGAATGGTGAGAATCCGCCAACTAGGATGTTTATTTGTGAGTATTCAAGCACCTTGAGATGAGGCAATATTGGAATATAATGGATTATTATTGGATCGCCTACATATAGGATGATAAGGTGATGTCAACATTTGATGAATTGAATTTAGATCACCTCAAACTAAGGTGATAGAGAATTGAAGAATACCATCTCAAAACCAATGAGAATTGGTGGAATAGAATATTCTAAGCTAAGAGAACATTATTATTTAATGTTGCTGATATATAAGTGAAATGGGGTAATTGAAAGGGAGTATGTTAGTAGTTTGAAGATAGTAGAACAGCGAAGAGTTGCTATATTTGTAGATAAATAAAAGTGTTGTTGGGGCAATTGGTCCATATTTTTAATACATTTTAAGTGTGTTTTGGGGGCGACTAAAATCCCCACATCACCCATCTGTAATTCAGTGGGTTTGATCTGTGCGACCCTTATGGCATATCCTAATGGTATTGCTCAAAATTATAACAGTGGTGGTCACTGTAGGGGCCCATTGATCAACCGCAAAAAAATAAAAAAAAACTCCAGTTGCCATCCATGTCTCATCAGTCTTGCTTTGCATAAAATCTTCATTAAATACTGCACCATTTGAATATGAGGAACTCAAACTCACTTTAGACGTAGTGCTCAAAAAACAGAAAACCTTTGTCATGAGCAGAACGCTGTTATGCACCAGCTTGACAGCACGTTTAGCCAAATGCAAATTCTAAGACAACAAACATGAAGCTTGCTAATCGTTTAGAGTACACTACCAAACAAATGCATTGTGCAGAGCAGAAATTAACTGGTACAACCAGCCCTCTCATTGTGAAGAGAAATAATGACAGGACGCTGCTCATGGAGAATGATGTGATGATGAATATGACGCTGGTAGAAGTTACTACACCTAGGAAGGCATCTCAGGATATGGTTATAAATTAGAAAGCCACTTCCCTCAAATGATGGCAGTGCTGCTCACTTCAGAAGGCCACACTAACTCCAAAGCAGTGGACATCCCAACTTTCACTGATAAGCTTCCATAGAGAGACTGCTTATGGTTCTTGACCCATTTCTCAGTTTTCCCCCAAAAAGTTGCATCTATGAGCGGGATAAGGAGGTTAATACAGAGAAGCTTCCTTCATTTGATTGCAATGGGAATATCCATGGCTTCTTTAAACGCTTTGAGTTTGTAGCAGAAGGCATCTTCGATCAGCATAAAGCTAAACTGTTGATATCTGCCTTGGATGTTGGGAGAGCTGACCAAGTCACCAGGTACAATCCAAACAGCTCCGTTACCTACCAAGAAGTGAAGGACATTGTCTTGAGACTGTTTGGGGGTACCTCAAAAATGTCACAGCAAAAGGTGAAATTCTTAACTATTGGGTTCCACCCTAATAAAACCCTCACAGAATTCGCTGACCAATTTATGGTGAAAGCTCACGTGCTTATTGAGGCATGCTATTTAGAAGAAGATAACACATGCATTACAATGACTTCCACAGTAAAGCTATACTGTGATCTTTATAATGTCATTTCTCCACTTTTGTATGATGAAATTCCCCTGCTCAAAATTGTACAGTACTTATGCTGTATATCCACTAACTTCCCTCCACCCAATATAAAGTGAAAACATACCGCCACTGCCAGACCCTCTTATTTGGGGGAATAGGCTCATCCTGCCCACATTCCGCCTGGAAACCCCTGGCCTTATTATAGTTCCACAATTCATCTTCAGCTAAATTACTCCCAACAGTTCAACTTCTGCACCAGCCCCATTTACAAAAATCATCAGCAACCCAACTACTGACCTGGACTTAGTTATTCCAAACGTCACCAATCATCCTAATGACCTGGCCTTGGTTATGCCAAATGGCAACAAAATTATCGGCATGGATCCTCTTATGAAAGCTAAGTACATGGCTCTTATGGGGTTAATTGCTATGAGTGTGGTCTCCTTGGTCGCCTGGCATGAAGTTGCCCTAACTGTCATGTTCACTACGTGCAACAGGATCAATACTACCAGGGAAAAGATGGAGTGGAGTAGAGACATGACTCTCTACATCCGCTATTCTAACCCCAAACGTCCACCCGGAATCCATTATAGTATATTTAGCGGAAGTCTCTCAATACAATGACAGAATTTTATACCAGCAACCAGTCGGAGGAGTGAACATACTGACATAAGTGCAATCCAAGGCCACGGTGGATGAAGGACCTCAGGAGCAACAGAAGCTGTATGCCAGTTAGATGTTTGATCAAGCTTTCTCAGACAAGCTAGATCCAGCTGCAGATGCGCCAACCCTGAAATCAGTAAACGTCACCTTTCTGGTAGATGCCATTATTAAAGAAAATCCCAAAGTTGATGAGGGTATTATGAGTTTCCATGGCAAAAGAAATCCCATAAATGTCCACATATTAAACAGTCAATATTCTTCTTATTCTGAGTGTACATACTGTGATATTTTTTAGAAAATAAGAGTTTATGCTATAATAGATACAAGCGCTCCAGTAAACATATTTTACTAAGTTGATGGCAAATTTGACGTTAAAAATTGATGTGGACCATCAAATGTGTATGGGACCACTGGAGCGTAAAGCAAAGTCTCTG
>JAKSZP010001995.1:0-42971 GCA_022478985.1 Massospora cicadina | reverse complement strand
ATTTTCTAGAGGTGGGTTGTAAAAATTCAATTAAGTATTGGGCGATATTCTCTATCCCAGTTAAATTGTTTCAGATCTGAGCTACACTTAATTGATGATGAGCAAGATATCTCATCCACAACACATCTTGCTGTCATTGGCAGCAAAAAGGGTTGCTACTATTGTCCGCGTGCCCTTGTCCTAATTGAACCCCTTAATAACTGCTGCTCAAGACGTTCCAGCTCTTCAGGTAAAATGGGATTGTCAGGATAGGTAATAATGGGTACTTCTTTCCAATTAATCTGGGACACAGTCATTTCAGTATTCCCATTAGGCTTGGCGATAGTTCTGAATAATTGATTGAGATTAGTCCCCTGTTCAGCGCAATCACCATCTGCGGTCCCAGCCATGAGCGCCACTTGTTGAATTTGGGTGTCTGCTTCAGAGGGCTGGTTCTTCTTCAAGGGTGGGATGTGGTTTCAAGTGGCTATTGTGTGAAGGCAATAGACAGAATGGTGAATTCAAAATTTATAATATAGCTTCTTAATAATACTCCAATAGTATACCCTGTCATTTCACTTGGATGATGGCACACCACCCTGATCCTACTGTTCCCAAGTGAAAATTGACTAATACAAAATGAAGTGCTAATACAAAAAGTTTATAAGATAGATTATAAACTCGTCCAGTAGAGGAAATATATTTTATTAGTGTCAACTTAAGGGTTATTTATAGGGTTTAATGTTCACCACATCTTACGCATGACATCATATTTTCAGTGGCACTTGGCCACATAAAAAGTTTGTAAGAACGTCTATGTATACTTTTACTCAGGGCATCATGCTCAGCCTCAGGGTCAGTGTAAACACCATCATCATTCTTGAGATGGCATTTCATATGCATCTTCAAAATAGCTGAACTGATTCACTTTCATGCGCAATTGGCAGCACATACCAAGGCAATTTGTATCACTAATTAGTAAATAAATTGATTGAAAACTCAACTGACATTAGAAACTTGTTTTGACATAGAACAATAAAGCCCACATGCCCAAGTCATTAAGTCAAAAATTAATCTAATTCTGACCTAACCAGTAAAGCCCTCGAGCCCATGTCATCATAGTCAAATAATATATATAAGTGAAATTGCTAGGCCACAGATTCTAAGCTTTGCATAAGCTTAGGATATACCTGGTCCATAATCCTTGATATCTGATATGATACACAATAAGTTTTTAAACATGTTTTTATTTTATTTTATTTAACTGAGGCAAGCTGGCCAGGGGACAGGCATTACTGAAAGAAAGAATTGACATGAAACCTGAACAGGGTCAACTCTGTCGAAGAAAGTTTTTTCACCTCTGGATCAGGACTCAAATTTTTCTGGTTACGTCATGGGTAAGGTTTTCGTGTTATTAGACCTACTAACCGCCAATAGCTTCCTTTGGCTGGCACCCAATCGATGTGTGAAGGGTGGGAATTGAACCCGCAACCTTCAGGTTGGTAGCCATATGCCCTACCAACTCGCCTTCCACCCCCTAAGTTTTTAAACATGCTAATCTTATTATATCCCTATTGAATATCTGACGATTAGGTCCAGTTAATTACTCAACAGACCATCTTAGCCCAATTAGATGAACACAGTGTAGATCATCCTAAATCCTATTTTAGTAAGATGCTGCCAAAGGCAGAGCGCAACTACAGTGTAACGGAGAATGAGTACCTTGCTGTTCTGTTAACTGTGAAGCACTATTGCCCTTTACTCTATGGAACCACCTTCACTATAGTTACCAACCAGCATCTCTAAATTGGTTACAGAACATGAAGGATCCTACTAGTTGGCTAGGTCGTTGGGCTCTAAAGCTCCAGCCTTATGACATGAAGATTGAACATTGTGCTGGAACCCATCACTTGAACAATGATGGGTTGACTCAGCTACCAGTCCTTCTTTTAGATAACAGTGAGGTGGAGAGAATACATGACCTCTTAATGACGCCAGATGAATGGGAAGATGAAGATGAGCCTGTTCAGAAAATGTTAGCCTGGAACTCCCATAATACCAAAGTGGAGAACGGAAAGTTGTATAGGCATGTGAGGACTAACTGACTACCTTACCTTCGACCTTCAGAACGTGTACCAGCCATCCTAGAAGCTCATTCCACCCTAGGTCATGGAGGGGCAAAGAAAACCTATGAGTAGATTATAGTTCAGTTCTATTAGGATGGTATGATGGAAGCTTTCGTTGACGTTTTGGAATCCTGCCTTACGTGCAAGAAGAAATCTGGTTTCAAGACTAGATACTAATATCAACCAACCACCCCTCAAAAACAAAGCCTCACCATTAGTTTGGATGTAGTTGGTCCCCTTCCTCAGTCTACTAGTGATAATAGATTTATTCTAGCAGCTATTGATTACTTCACTAAGTGGGTTGAAGCCGTGGCTCTTCCTGCCCAAACAGCCAGGGCCACTGCTAACTTTCTACATAAACACATTTTCACACGTCATGGCTGCCCCAAGTACTACTCTGTAATGGTAAGAACTATACCTCAAGAATAGTCAAAATACTGGCCACTTATATGGGAGCACAACAACTGTTTTCAGCTCTGTATAACCCCTCCACAAACGGGACTGTGGAGAGAGCAAATAGCACCCTGGTTTCCATTCTTCAAAAAATGACATACTATGATCCTCGTCAATGGAACCAAAATTTACCCAGTGCTCTTATGGCGTACCAGATTAGCTATCATTGGACTCTAAAAATGTCTCCATTCCATGTCTTGTATGGGCGGGAACTAGGCATACCTGCCCTCTTAGTCAAAGATGTATTTTTATCTAAAGTTGAGGAACCCAAATGAGTCATTAGAAGATTACCTCAGCGCATCATTTAGCTCCAATCTGTAGCTATGATCAATTTAGCAAAAACCGTGACAAAAGAAGGGCATGCTGCCAATGATCTCTGAACCTCACTCCCTATTTTCAAAGTATTAGATATGGTATTGTACTATCATAACTGAATCACTTCTAGAATCGGTAAGCTTGGATCAATTTGGGAGGGTCCCTTCACCATCACTTACAAGAGGGGAAACGAATATCCCATCAAATCACTAGCTACTGGTATTACCATTAATCGCGTACATGACCGTTTCCTATGGCCCTACTCTCCCCCCAACATTCTTGAGGTTTGTGATGTCAGACATTTGCCCTTACACCTGAAAAAGAAGAATGTTTTAGGTTGATCTCAGCTAAAAAAGAGAAATGTCGGCCATTTGCAATTATCTGAGGATTCTAAGAGCGATTCTAACCTTAATGAAAAAAATGCAATGAAGATTTTGGCCAAAAGACCCTGGCCAATTCTTGGTGGAACCTTGTTAATTAGGGTAACACTATTTCAAAACCTCCTCAAGCACCTAACACAAATTCAAATGGTCAGATTACTTTGATCACTCAATGGACTTTTTGAGAAATCATCAGGAGCACTCCCCCAACCTCAACAAAGTCCTTTAATGCACCTACATGGGACCCCCCTTTTTATAGGCTTAGCAGGGGTACCCCAAGGTGCAAGAAATTTCACAGAAGGGGATTGGCTCAAATTCATAAAAACGTTACCTCATGGGTGCTTTTTGGCCAATCAAAATCCTCTTCTTACCATCTAGTACTAAAAAAATCCTCTTCTTTCGTTGGGACCATCTAGTACTAAAAAAATCCTCTTCTTTCGCTCCACTGCCCTGAAGTGAGTTCCCAAGTTGTGATATGCTATTCCTGCATATTACCTAAATTGGAAGCATCAAAGCTATTCCAAACTTATCCACAAATTCCCTCCAAATCACAAAAGTAGTATAAATACAAATAGTCAGAATTTAGGAGGGATTGTTTATTGTTTATCCCCTCACTTTTAATGAAATCTATAAAAAATCCAATTTTTAGCGCTTAAAATTAAATTTTATTATAAACTCTTTGTGGGATCCGGCAGGCGTAGCACCAGCAAGCAAAATAAAGCTGGTTTCATACAGTGGTATTTTCCCCTTGCAGGCCAGTCTAAACTTAATCTGCCGTTTCCTAACAATTGAACGCTGAATTCCCTTATAAATATCTTATATTTTTCTAGATAAGTAAGGTAGAAAGATAATTTCAGATTATATACCTTAATACTTTAGATTAGAGTTTGGAAGGATAAAAATCTTTAGTCTATTTAATTTTGTATCTCTGTAGACTCTGCATTATGAGAGAGAACCTCTGAACCTAATGCTATGTAATTTATACCACAAAGAAGAAGTCAAAAGGAGAAGTTCACTAATCTCCAGAAGGATTTTTAAAGATTAGGACAAGCACCAAACTAGCGCTGGACCTAATAATCTCATCTTTAAGAAATTAATTAAAGGAATAGTTCTCATACTATTACATAATCCAAATAATTATCAACAATTCATATACCAGGAAACTTAAAATTAACAAAGGAGCTAAAGCAATCTACAATTCTGAAAAAAGTACACAAGCCCCCAGATTTTACATTTGGTGCTCAATGCAGTTGGTAGTTGAGTCTTAAGCCGTATTAAAAAAGAAAACCATATCAACATTTTTACAAGAATAAACTAAGGAAACTTTATATGGAACTAGAGACTAATAAATAAGAACACGCTTAACTTGGTGTCAAAGGCTGATTTCACAACTTTGGAGTAACGGGTGATGAGAACTGAGAAAGAGGTTGAGCAAGTTGTAAAAGTCAACAATGACCTTATGTGAAGGTCACATTCTTGAAGTAAAAGGAGGGTAAACTAATAGAAGAGATACTATACTAGGAAGGAAGAGCAGGAAGCGGATAAACACTTATGCTGGATTCATGAACATATTTTGAGCATGTTGAAGCATATAGAGGAATTAGAAAATCACAAGTCTGATTGTGCTCAAATTGAGGCTGATGAAGCTGACAACAATGTAAATGAAACTCCAGTTAAAATATTTAAAAACACAAAATCATACCTGAGTCATATGCTGCGATTTCAGTGATAAAACCTAAAGTTCATCCATGGTTACTTTTATCTTTAGGATAAATTCCCTAATAGTGGAGCCACAGACGAATTTTGAAGTGCCCTAAAATAGCCCACATTTCACTGAGATAATGCACTGGCATTAATCTGACTACTAAAAATGACAATATTCATATTTAGTTACTGACAAAGGGAAGTAACTATCAGAAACTTACTGAACATTGATTACCAGAATATGGTGCTGCCACATCTTAATGGGGACAATTTTACTAATAATGAATCCAAAGAAGCAATTACAAAAAGAGTTTGGAAGCCCCATGTGGATGTAAAATAACAAACTGTAATCATATGTACCTTTAATTCCATAAGGATAAGACTCAGCAGCTTTTGCTGAACTATTGTACTTGGATTACAAATCCTGACTGGTGCAAAAGTATTATCAACTTTTGATGCATTAATTTTTATACAAACAGCACTTTGGTTCTATAAGGATTTTCATTAAATGATGGCTTTAACATTAGTGACTCAGATGTCCACATCACAGATGGTAGATCATTTAAAAATGTTAGAAGCAACCTTTTAAAGCCCTTAATTAAACTTTAAGGCTATTCCTCTTGAAAAAAAAATAAAGTGACATTTGCTGGGCCTATTAAAGAGCAGCAGAATTAAGCATTATGTGAAAAAAGTTGTCAGAATTTCAGATGACCACATAGTCCAACCCTTTGACTGAATATGAGATTTGATGATTATGTTATAAATGTAGAGGGTCATCAATAGTGGCCAACTGATGAGAATACTGTTGGGTGGAATCCCCAATGATATTAGAGGTCGCCAACTATGGATTATTGTCGGGCATCATCCCTGATAATAATTGAGGCCACTGACAGATGATAATTTTGTCAATAATCATCCCCAATGCTAATTGATGCTGCTGACAGAGGACAATTTTGTTGGGAATCATCCCCAATGACATTTGGGGCCGCCAATAGATGATAATTTTGTCAGGTGTCAACCCCAATGATATTTTGCAATAATTTGATATTGGTATAATCCCTGATAGCCAAATTATAGGGAATCGTTCAAAATGGAACAGATTGGAGTCATAAGAAAATACCAAAACGTTTGAATGCTGGAGTAAAAGTGGAATTTTCATCAGTCAAAACAATAGGTTTCATATACCTAATACCAATTGTTTGGACCGCCAAATGCCTGAGGATTACGCTGCCTAGAAAACCCAAGGCAATGGTACCTGATGAGATTCGGTGCCTAACACTAGTCAAAACCAGTATAGTAGCACAAATATTCTCATTGGACAGCTGAAAAGTTGTGTGCCAATTCTAACTATAAAAACCCAAATAATTCCCTAATAAAATTAGATGTAACTTGATATTAGCTTTAGTTGTTTAACATTTTTGTTTAACATTACTCTTAAGGGTAAAGTGCAAGGATCAGATATCCTTAGGATTAGCAATATCAAAATCTCCGCCTGGCTCTGCAAAAAGGGAATAGGGAAGACCATCTAGTACTAAAAAAAGGGAATAGGGAAAGTGTTCCCTACCAGAATATCTTTAAGAAGAAGCACCAGTTTAGCGTTGGACTTTAATCTCAACTTGGCTTTTGGGCAGCCAATTATGATAATAGTCATCATACTATTATTGCCCCAGTCTATCAAAATAATCAACGTCAGGATCCACGAACCTGTGCGGTTGAAATCCAGGGCTAAAAGCAAGCAACTAAGCCCAAGATTTTAACACAAGTTTAAAGGACAGAATTTTAGCAGACAAGACTCAGATCATCTGCCACCAATGTGGGAAACTTGGACATTTGATGCTTAATTTTAGATCAAGAAGCTTAAGGAGCAAGTTACTTTTGTTTAAGCTAATGAGAAGAAAACAAGTAAAGAGTTGGGAAAAGGACCCACAATCTAGATAAGGAACAATCTAGCGCTGCAGTCAACATGTTCCATCTTATATATTACATGATAACATAGATTTTCTGATTTATTTTCTGTCAAAGAAACACCTTACCCACTTTATTGGTTATTAATTTGGATGTGAACGCCATTACCCTAGTAAAAGTGAATGGGATTAGCCCCAAAATTGTTAAAGAAGTTGCTCATCCATATACCCATCAACTAGAAGACAATATTATATCTGCTGAAAGCACAGAATTATTACTTAAGTTGAGACTTGCTGAGGTGATCATAACTCTCCTCATTAGTGTGATCAAAAAGGCTTTCTCTTATCTCTCTGCGCAATTAATTCATACTTTTGATTCATCAAGTAATGCCTCTATTTACTCAAAATACTTTGATAAGCTACTCTGAGTGTACATATTGGAATTTTGCAAGAAATTTAAATATGCAGACACTATGTAGGCTACAAGATTAATAGTTTTGTGGCGTTAGTGAATTTTAAATTTTGGCAACAAAATTATTAGTTTCGTTGCAACAATGAATTCCAAATGGAATAATGATCTTTTTTAGAGTACCAAAATATAGATTTGAGAGACAAAATAAGTGGCACCTTTATTATTTGAAATTTTAAGATATTTAAAGGAGTATTTTAGTGGGTCCTCATAAGGATCTTTGTGCATCAAACACGGTAAGATCTTTTCTTTTAGAGAACCAATTTTACTGATTATTACTAATACTCGTGATTGCCAGATCTGATGATTATAATTAGATGGGATCTGCCTTCTTGTTGAGGGAGTAGACCTTTGGAATGCATAGTCCCATCAGAATTCTTAGTACTTTCAGTTGAAGGTGGCCAATAACTCCAAAGGGTTGATCATCAATCTAGATTAGATTTGGATATTTTTAACAGCTTATAATAATCTTATCTAACTGAGATGTCAATCCCTAAACTCGATTAAAATTGGTCATCTCAGGTGAATTTCCAACGGTACATATGCAGATATTATAGTCTATTGAGCAAGTGTACAGGCAATATCTGACAGTGGAGTGCCCATCAACATTGTTATGACCAAATTGGTGAAATGAATGAAATTCTTGCTTGATCTATAGCACTGGAAATAATATGGAACCATCAGATCAGATACTACAATATATTTTAGAACCTACAGTGCGCTATCACTTCAGTTCAGAGTGCTGATGGTATCAGCTCCCGCCATTGTCTTGGATAATCAAAATTATGATATACTTTTCAGGATGAAATTTCTGAGCAAGTATGGTATGAGATGTGATTTTTAGGACGTACCCTGAGCTTTTTGAGGAAAACACTGTCCTTGGTGTAAAGCGGAAAGGATAACTGCCACTGATGAAGAACAACTTTAAAGATTTAATTTACAATGAGGCATCATTCCCATCCAGTACAAGTTAATTGGAAAATATAGGGAAATGTTGAAGGAGATCCTGGAAAATTGTGGGATACCCTTGAGTATTAAAATGATTAACACCATCCCATGGGAATGCAAATAATTACTAACACAGGGATAATGCTTAAGTTCCTGAGCAATTATATGGAGAAGTCATCAGCCCCTAGAATATATTAAGGATCAAGCTATGGTTAGCGCTGGGACTTTTATTCCAGGCCCTGGTGAATAAGTGAGAAAATTACTAGGAAAGAGAAAACATGATGAGATATAGAAAATGAAGTCATCACGTTTCTGCATTTAATCCTGACAGCAAAAACAGTTTTTTCCATGAGGTCAGAATGTTAACAAAGGTGAGATTATTTGCAGATGCTGCCAAAAGTGTCAATGTTTTTGTTAGTCAAGAGCAGCTGATTGGTTTATCAGAGTGATAGCAAGAAGATGATCTCTAGTTATTTTGCAATATTGGGTAAAATTTTCTCAGGATGACCAGAACCTTAGATGCACGAAAAACGTGATCAAAAAGGTCAACGCTGGGAATATCTTACCTAAGAATGTGACCAGTTCGCTTGTCTAGAGATTCTGAAACTGTGGTTAGTAAAGGGATTAGAAAGTTAGTAGCTCATGGGCTCCTTGTTCCATCAATAGTTCATGGGTGAGTCTGATCTTAATTGTGAAGAAGAAGGATAGATAAATTGAGTGGTGATCAATTACCAACAAGAAATTAAATTGCTAAGAAAATCCTATCCACTACACAGATGGATGAGCTGATTTCCTAGGAAATGCTAAGTATTTTTTAGCGATGGACTGGAGTTTATTAAAATTGTAAATTAATTTGACAAATGAAAATAAATAAAATGTGCGATAATTACTGTACAAGAGTTGTATCAGCTTATCAGAATGCACCAGGGATAATGCAACGCTCCACAACATTCCAGAATGTGATGGGACTAATATATATTGATTTGAAGCTATCCTTCATTTTGGTATACTTGAACGATATCAACGTATTTATTAGGACCTTCATTGACTACTTGGAGAACAAAGAAGAAGTGTGCAAACGCCTGGTACTGGCGAACTTAAATAAAAAGCTGGGTAATTGTAATTTCTTTAAAAAAAGCTTGAGTATTTTGGGGTTGTGATAAACTCCTGCTGACTGCAACCCCAACCACAGATGGTTGCAGCTATTATATGGATGATGATCATAAAGAATGTTTACGATATACAAGTACCTCTTGGGAGGGTTAGATACTATTGTTAATTCATTTAAATTTCATCAAAATTGCTGACCAATATTCTACCTATCAAAGGATCCAAAAAATACTTCATGTGGAAAAACGAGGCACACGAATAATTTGATGAGTAATACTAATATTTAACGACTATCCTGTGCTAAAGTACCCAAATTTTAGTTGGGAATTTCTCATTCTGACTGATGACTTATTGCTATTGATTGGAGCCATTTTGATTTAAGTGGATGATAATGAGGAAGAACATCTGTGGCCTAGGTGAGCAGAACAGTGATACCAGCAGAAAGAAACTACAAAGTGACAAAGTTCAAATTCTTTTTGGTGATTTATGAATGAAAGCAATTCTAAGTGTCTATCCTGTGGACACATTTTAAATTTATGACCAACTACTTGTATCTACACTGGCTTCATAATCTGAATGAACTAAAGGGTGGCTGGCCTGATGGCTCTAAAACTACACGCCTATGTTTTTTGAGATAATACACTATGAAGAGACAGCACATAAGATGCTGTCAGTTTTTCAGGACTTCCTGCTTTTTAAGTTGTCTATCATCAAGTGGATGAGTTATTCCAGAGGATGTTAAAGGCAATATCAGGAATGAATCCTCAAGAAATTTAAAGTTCATAAAGAAAGCAATGGAAGAACCCAAATTAAAAATACACAATACTACAAAACGATAGATGAAAAAGGTTTTTATTAGAAAACCATCAGGATGAGCTGAAATCATTTGAGCTGCACACAAAAGGTTGGTCATGATGGCTTAAAAAAACCTGTACCATATTCATTAGTGTTTTTACAGGGAATTGATCAACTATAATGTTGCGGACTATCTGGCCTGTTGCATGGAATGCCAACTCCACAAGCTTCATAAGAATATAATAGGATACTAGCTAGTAAACCCTTGGGTTTGCATTGCAAATGGTTTCAATAGATGTGATAGGACCACTGTGTGTCATTACTGGTTAAGTAATTACAACACAATGGTGATTGACCATCTGAATAGATGGGTACAGACAAAAGCCTTAGGGAAAGTGGATGCTACAAACACAGCAAAATTCATCCTGGACCAAGTCATGTATCAGCAAAAATGCCAACAAGCTTCATTGAGAACAACAGAACCAACTTTATTTTTATGTGATTCTAAAACTAAATGAACTGATGGGAATCCTAAGGGTAATTTTGTTCTGTACTAGACAGAAACAAATGGAATGGCAGAACAAGTCTACTTAATGCTAGGAGTGATGCTGATAAAATTGGTCGCGGGGAAAGCTTCCACTTGAAGTAACTTATTTAAGTGGAGTTACCTTCACCTACAATATTAGTTACCATACAGCGACAGAGAGACGGCATTAAACTATTCTATGTATGAATGACAGCACTAACACCAATTTTTATATTCTGCCATAGAAACTTCTTCAGTAATGAGTGCAGATCATTACTTGAACTGACTGGCAAGTATTATGATCAAAATGAAATCATAGGCTTTTGATACCACAAAGAAGAAAAGAATAAAAGCAAAGATGATGGATGAAAATAACCAACAAGAGTAAAATAGTACCATGTAAGGGATAGGTAGCCTATTATAATACCCATTATTTTGGAAGAAGAAATAAGCTGGATTCTTTATGGTCAGGTCCGTTTAAGATTATCACCAAGCCAGTGACTTATGCCTATACAATTAAGAATATCATGTATGGCTGTATAGTGAACCAGGCCCACATAAAATATCTAAAGTATTGAAATTATGGGAATAATAAGTTGAGATGTTCCCGTGAGACCACTAATCCTATAGATAATAGGTTAAGTCTTGGTGTGTTGAAAAAGTATCAAAAATAAACCTTTGAACTATGATAGCTGGTTTAGTAAAAAACAAACCTATGAACCAGAGTAGAGGAAAAAAGATGGACCTCAGAAACCTACTTAAAGGTTAAGTTCCATTTCAAATAAAAGAGAAAAAATAACATAAGAAAAAAAATTATATAAGAAAAAATTTATATAAAAAATATAAAAGAAATATAAAAACCAGAAAAGATATAAGATTTATTTTTATTTTCACTAAGGGTGGTTATCCTAGCAGGTAAAACTGCTTCCACCACAGTGCAGGTTTTAAGTTCAAAAATTGTACTGGCTAGAAAAATCCTCAGTGGGTATTTGTCCCTAGGTCAACCTACCTTTATTAAATTTTTTTTTTTTCACTATCAAAATCATCTGGTGGTGTTACCTTATGTTATTAGTATGACCAGTTCAGTTTAATACTGGGTCCGCTGTGAGTATTCCTAAGGTGCTGGAATAAATAAGCATATCAGCAGTTTCAGAATGGGTTGAAACTGGATCCGCTGGAAAGAGGCCCTTGTAAATAAAGCTCAGATTGGGGGAATACAGGGACCAAAGAATTGGGGTAGCTTCCTGATAAGATACTTTAAGCAACGAAGTAATTGTATATACTTCATCTTAGGGAATACAAGTGTCAGGAAACATGAGAAATTGGTGGACATGTGCGAAATTTTTACATGACCTAGAGTGCAGCTCAAACAAAGAAGATCCACTGATTCAAGAAGTATTGAGACTGGATCATATAATGAACCTTCAAAAGAACGAAAGAAAGCTTAAACCCTAGAAGATTCCACTGATTCAACTCGCAAAGGCACTGAGTCAGCTAATGAAAAACTTGCGCTTGAAGGTCCACGGAAGTGGCCACTCAGGCAAAAGATAGTTGAATTCTAATAAAGCTTACGCCTCATGCTACATTACCAAAGAGGTCTCCTTATCCTACTTGATCCTGACTATCACTCCAAACTCCCCCAAGGCGATTTCAAGTACCTCAAAGGCCTGTAAATGTTTCTAAGTTTTGATTAATAAAAATACCTTTTGATTTGCCAAGCTATTTACTAGAAACTTTCAACCCATTTTCTATACAAAATTACTTGCCTGTTCAAAGCAAGCAAAGTGGCATCAACTAAAAATTTCTGTTTAGAGATTTCCTTAGGAGCCTTGCACCCTAAGAGATTCCGCTATAACTGATTTTGAATAATTGAACAGCCTTCAAAGGCCCTGACCTTCAGAGATGACGACGTAGTCCTACAAACTGGTGCTCCCTGCCAAACTCTTATTAGGCTCCTGGTGAAAACCCACCTTCTATATGAAAAACTCCAGCGAAGAAAGCCTTCCTAATATGGAGGAGAATATAAATTGACCTGATGGGTCACTATCAATAATTAAGATGTGACGCTACTCAATCACAAGGACTTAATTTTTGTTTGACTATGACTTTAGCTATTTTGGATCCTAATTAATCCAATTGTCAATTACAACTTCCAAATATTGCTCAGAACATCAGTGCTCTTCTGGGAGGAGCTATGACCCCTAATAAAAGACAAAATTGCAGCCATCCAAATGGATTTCCATCACCATGACTCAGTTTTATAACTCATCTGAGTTCCCTAGCAGTTAAGTAGAAATGGCATATATGTGACATTACCTCTGTCTACTTGTTCATCCCGCCTTACACCATCAAATGTAGTTGCTCACGCTCCACCATACGGGATGCTGTGACAGCTAGGATTGAGATACCAGATTCACTCTCAACTCCTTGAGTTATATAATGCCAGCTTTAATTTCAGATGAGATAATTAGGGGGATAATTTGTACAGCTGTTGAGAGATCAATAGCATCCAATGCCACCTGGATCAAATTGACATGAAGTTGTCCAATACTTGCAGAAAGAATTCTCCTAGCAGATAGTCTAACTAAACACATGCATGCATGGTTCAGAAAGTGGAAAATGTCTTACCATCCTCAATTGAAGTACTGAAGGTTGCCAAGTGACTGATTTTTAGCTTGTTTATTTGTTTGGCATATCTGCAGCTGAGTGAATGACTTAAATGATGCTGAAGTCAGGAGTTGTAATGCAATATGAGGGCCTCTGCAAGACAGGACCAGTGGGAGAGAAGGATAGCAAGGGACCCTGGGCCTGGAGGTCCCTGATGTCCTCCAGGCGCCTTCTCACCTACTGGATCCCTTTTCAATGAAGACCATGAAGCCCAACTTAAAGCTCTTGACTTACAACTATTACCAATGGATTGAGGAGCTGAGATTATCATCAAGGTGGAACATCTGGATGCTGATATAACCTTCCACTCCCTGTACAACCAATATGTGAAGATTACTGGCACCTAATTCAATCTGTTCGCCTCCCAAAACCAAGCAAATTCTTACATTGAGCAGATGATTACCTGATCCAAGCGATTGAATCTAATCAGGATGTTCTCTCTGAGCAATTGGCCTAACAGTCCAAAGAGATCAAGAGTCTATGCTGAATTTTAGATTCCAAGGCCCCCTTAAGCACGTAAATATATGTTACGCCACTATTTAGAACGTAATGGATGAGATCCGCCATCAGTCTTATAGGGCTATCCCGCATACTGATATAGGCACATGGAGCCCACTTACTTAGAACGCCTGCTCTCTTCTGCTGTTTATGCCCTCTATAAACCCATCATATATTTTAAACCTACTTTAAGAAGAAGTACGTCCCTGGGACTAATACAATTTAGTTATACCTCTTTTTAATGAGGACAAAATGGAGCTAACTACTAACTGACAAAAATGTCAGCATATACAAACCTGTCTGGTTGGCAAGGCACGAGAAAATATGATGGTTTAATTAAAGCCATGCACCACGTGAGCAGCCATTAGGTGGCTTAACCAAATCATTTGGCAGTAAATTAACTTTTTCTAACAGTGATCAGGATTTCATGCATATCCACCAGAGATGAGGGGAGAATCATATTAAATTTGCAGAACTCCTCTATCATGAAGCACAGGCGTTAGCTTCCTGTGACTGGAATACCTTGGATGATTCCATCTCAGCTGTTCTCTCCTTTTCAACACAGTACCAACTTAATACTCTAATTCCATAACGCCAAAAAGATGTTTGAATTATCCTTGACATTAAGAAGTCAAATTTTGGAATTGCCTGAGCCAGAAGTACGCTAAGCTCTGAATAAGGGGGATTAACCCAATATCCATGCCGTCAGGAACTTTTAGAAATCAAAAACTCGTTGTGACATATGCTCATATTGCGGAACTTTGGTCACCAAGAAGGTTTCTGTTGAAAAATCAAGCTGATGAGTCAGTAAAAGAAGTCAGCTTAAGACGTAAGGCATCCTCTGCTGATAACGCAACGTATCAAATTCAACCCTTTTGCCACTCCACGCATTGAGTGTTATGTTCTGTAGAAACCTGAAGAATTTTCCGTTCCAGATTTAACGATTTTAGATCAAGTCTTAACTTCTTCCTACTCTGCCTTTTCTAGGCCGCTCCCTCAGGAAACTCAATATACTCAAATCTACATTTTGGCACCAAAGTTAATTGAGTAGAGATCTTTTTCCACAAGGTGAAGATCTTGGACATCATAAACAACAGCTCCACTGTCAACGTCATTTCCTCTTGGCGGTCAAGCGTATAAAGGTTTAATTGGACCAGAATAACTCCCTATAGTACAGAACTGCGGGACCTCATTATACTGACACCCTTATACCTACTAATTCTTGCCATTTTTTTATTTGGTTCTTTTGTTGTTACAGAACCCACCATTGTGTTGGAAAGTGACTGTTACAACTTGCTTATTGGCACCCAGTTCCTAGTTGAATTTGATACTCTAATAAGTCACAAGAATTCATACTTTTCTATTTTGGGCATCACATTACTCTTGTTGTGAAGGACTATACTAAGAAGAAAGAGAAGAGAAAATCCCAATGTTTCTTAATTGAACACCCAAAACTTATTCTTTAGACTAGAGTATCAGGTAATTAAGCCAAAACAAAATTCCACTTTCCACGCAAAGGTTATGGACGGAATGTCTGTGTTTGCTCCTAGCCACGTAGTCAAGCCACCTAAATTGCAGATCCTAGTGGAGACTGGTCTTCAAGCTATCATACCTCTGGAGAACTTATTAAAAATTAAAGGAGAGAGTAATCCAGCCATCTGCAAACCACTTGCCTGTCCTAGAGCGCTGTATCCCGCTTACTGGGGCCCATTGACTGTCCTAAAGGCCAATTTTACTGATCAGCTGATGCAGATATCTTGGAACAGACCGATTACTTATGTATGTATATTGCTGTCAACCATATTGAGTCTGTCTGAGGATGTGGAGACTTGTAAGACTTAGGAATAGACAAAAATGTTATAATATCCTGAGCTAAGGTGGAAATCGGAAATATTCTTACTTGTGAACAACAACAGACTGATGCCCTAATTGAAGAGTATGCCAATATATTCTCCACTGGCTCAGAGAATTTTGGGATAATAAAGGGGGTACATATTTAAGTGCTAACAGGAGATGCCTCTTCAATTAGAGCCCGAGCCTATTGAAAGTCTAAATTTGAGGAAAACCAGGTAACAAAAGAAATAAAATAACTACTGGATGCTGGGTTGCTAAAACCATCTCAAGTCCTTGGTCATCGCTGTTGTTGCTTATGTGGAAGAAAGATGAAGGGCATCATGTAGTAATGGATTACTGCTGTCTTGATGCTATTAGTTGAAAAAACGGCTATTCGCTACCTAGGATCAACAACACCTTACGCCTCTTAGCTGGGTCCCAATTTTCTTCACAATGGATCTTGCCAGAGGGTAAGCATATAGAGCTTGCGCCAGATAACTGAGATAAATGAGCATTCATAGCGAATGAGGGTTTATTTAAACTCACTTGCATGCCTCAGGGGCTGTGCAACGCCCCGTCCACTTTCCAGAGGGCCATGGACTAGCAGTTGGGGGACCAGAAGATGTCATGTGTGCTGGTCTACTTAGACGATGTTGCTGTTTTTCTAAACACGTTAAACCACATTTGTCCCACTTGATGAAAGTAGTTTGACAGCTCCGCTCTTCTAAGTTGAAATTAAAGCCCACCAAATGTCATTTCTTTCATACTGAAAAAAATTTCCTTGGTCTTAAGGTCACTAGTTAAGGAATTTCGCCATTGCCTGAAAAGGGACTGATATTAAAAAGATGACTCGCCCCAGCAATTTTAATGAAATTCAGGTTCTTTTTAGAATGTTAGGGTTTAATGGCAATTTATACCACACTGTGCTTAGCTCGTAGAGCCACTAAACTACCTCATTCTTATGGGCTTTTTTCAATGGAAGGATTCCCAGCAATTCTTCAATGTTCTAAGAAAATTACTAACTTATGACCCTTTCTGTTACACCCTGAGTTTGGTAAACCCTTGGTTCTATTTACTGATGCTAGCGATATGGTTGTAAGGACATTCTAGCTCAACTGGATGCAAGCCAAGTTGATCACCCCTTAGCTTACTTTAGTAAGGCGTTAACCTGAGTAAACCTAGATTACAGTGTAACTAAACGTGAGTGTCTAGCCATGTTATTGGCCATCAAACAATTCTGTCCTTTTCTGTATGAGAATCATTTTACTGTAGTGAAATACCATGGCTCACTATGGTGGTTACAACATATGAAAGACCTGGGCGGTCTCTGGCCTGATGGGCCCTTAAGCTCCATAATTATGACTTCTCACTAGTTCACTGCATAGGGATGATGCACCAAAACACTGACAGGTTGTCATGATTGCTTATCCTAGCCCTTTATGATTTCAAAGAGGACCAGATCTACAAGATGATTGTAAACAAAAGAGTTGAGTTATAAGCCGTTGATGACGCACCAGTGCTTAAGCTGAAGGCTCCTCAAACTCAAGTTGAAAAGGGTTGCTATATAAGAAAATTAGATTCTCTTGGCTACCGTATGTTTGACCCTCTTCTCAGACAACATTCTGCTCTGGATGCTCATGTTGCCATAAAGCACGGCGCAGTGATGGAAAAATTAATGGCTGAGGGACTACTGCTAATGGTAAGGAATGATTGAGACAGTACAGGATGTTGTTGACTCATTTTACTTGTGCAAATCAGAAGCCGCCCAATCCTCTATACCAGCATCAAGTCATGTGCCCATTGCTTCATTTGCCACAGTTAGCATTAATGTTGTTGAACACCTACCTATAGTGATATACAGTCACCGTTTTTATACTCAAAGTTGATCGCTTCATGAAATGGATCAATGCTATCTCAGTTGCCTCCCCTAACTTCTAAATTGACTGCGTCCTTATTGATGAAGAAGGTCTTCAATCAGCACGGCAGTATCAGGGTGCTGTTATCTGACAATGGTACTAATTTTAGTACCATTGTGGTTGCCAAGATTAACTCTATAATGAGCACAAATCATTCTTTCATGACACCTTTTCATCTGGCTAACGGAACTGTAGATCGAGCAAAAGGTTCCTTAGTTGCCATATCTCACAAGGTGATTCCTCTGATCCTTAAAGTTGGAATAAATACCTACCATTGACCTTATTGGAATATTTCATTAGCTATCCCTAAATCATTCAAATGTCACTTTTACGAGCCCTTTATAGTAAAGAACCAATTTTTCACTCTAGTGTGCAGCCTATACCTGAAACTTCCATAATAGCAACCACTAACTTAGCCATGAAAAGATTGGCCAAAAAAATTATTTAGGTTAAAATCACTAGATGCTAGATTCATAGGCACTATTAAACAAAGGGAAGCTGATCAGCGGAATGCCCAGTGGCTGATCCTACCTGAATTCCAATTAGGGGACCTCATATTATTCTACCAACACCAGCCTGGCGTGAAAATTCATAAACTTGGAACTCTGTGGTCAGGTCCATACCAGGTGAACTACCATCAGTTCTTAATATTCTATGGCCTCTGTGAGGTCACTTGCCTTTGTAAATTAGGTGCTTGCTAGATTCCTTTAAACTATGTCTCTCCTCAGCAAGATCTTGAAGGGTCGTTATTGGGAATTGTGTGAATCAAATGATTGATGGAAAAAATTTAAACCCTATCTGAATTACAAATCAGGCTAAGAAACACAACTGGTTCAATGAGTACCAAAACTGAATTAAAATGATGAGTTATCTGAAGAGAAAAATAATCTAAAACCATGGAAGGATCCACTAATTCAATGAGCAAAGGCACCATGTCAGCTGGTGAAGATCTTGCCACTTGGAGGTCCACAGAATCTGCTGCCACGGCAAAAAAGAGTCTAATTCAAAGAGAGCTTATGCCCCCTACACATCGTCAAAGAGGTCTCCATACCTGACTTGATCCTGACTATCATTCCAACGTCCCCTAGGAGATTTTGAGTACCTTTGCAGCCCATAAATTTCCTTAATTTTTGCTTAATATTTTTTTTAAAGTTGCCTAGTTATGTGCTAAACGTTTTTCTGCCTGTTACTATATAGAAAGCCTTACCAGTTAAAAATGAACAAGGTAGCCTCAACGATGAATTTCTGTTGAGATATTGCCATAAAGAACCCTGTACTTAAGAGCTTCCACTGGAATTGTGTTTGACTAATAATTGAACAGCCTTTAAAGGCCCTAACCTTCAAAGAGGACAACGAAGTCAAAGACTTATTGTGCACGGGCTCCTCATGACATTCCTAAGCCCATGGGCTTGTATAGTTCTATAGTAAAGAATAAGGTTAGCTCAAATGGAGTGGTGATTGATTACCACTTTTAAACAAAATCTAAAAAAAGGATCCATATCTGCTCCTGAGGATATGCAACATGCTTAAATGCCTTGTAAAAGAAAAATTTATTTTCAGCCATTATTTTTATTTCATAGTTTGGCATATAGACTTGCCAAAAGAGAAACTAGGAGAAATTTAAAAAAATTTAAAAAGAGTACTAGCTGACAAGAGTCTTGCAGGGACTATGTAACACACCAGTTGCCTTCCATTGGGTAATGGATTTTTCTTAAGTTAAGTGAAGTTGTCCAGCTGTTAAGTAAATCTGGACGACATTAAAATTTTTATTGGCATTTACTGACCACTTTTAACATTAAAGGAAGTATTTAAGCGCCAGGTAACAGAAAATTTAAAAACAATTCAATTAAATGACATTACTTTAAAATGAGCTTATTTACTTGAGGTTTATGATAAATTTCAGCAGATTACGATCTCATCCGCATAAAATAGTGGCTATTTAACCAATGCTAACCCAAAGAGTGTTCAGGATATAAAAGTTCTTCATATGATGGTCTACTTCTATCACCATTTTATCAAAAATTTTTATACAGAATTTCCAAACCATTATTTAGTCTAGTGAAGGGATTAAAAGGGGATTCATATGGAATGAGGAGGCTCAAGTATTGTTTGATGAGCATTAAAAGTATCTCATGTTCAATCCTTTCTTAGTACCATTTTTTAATAAAACATTTATAAATCATATGGACTCCTAACTAATGGCATTTGATCTGGTTTAGGTTATGTAGATGACGTTGGAGATGAGCACCTCATAGCTTATGTGAGTTAGACATTGATACGGGTTTAAGGAACTATAATGTGTTGGAGCATGAATGCCTTGCAGTGATATATGCCTGTAAACAAATCAGGTTTATATTCATGGACGCACTTAAAAAACTAACCACTCATCTCTACTCTGTTTGCAAAATTAAAGAACCAGAGGGGCGACTGGATTGAGGAACTTTAAAGTTTTAAGCCTACAATTCTGAAATTGTCTTCAGGGAGGGAGCAGTACATCAGTATGCCAATGGGCTATCAAGGTTACCTGCCCTTAATGGAATATATCAGAAAGAAGAACTATTACAATAAAAATTAAAAGTAATATTGGGGACGAACCCCAAGAGATTTATAATGTTTGAAGAAAGCCATGGAAATTACAGAAATAAAACGGAAATCTTTAAGAAATTATTTGATGAGAAGAATTATCTATTCCCTAAAAGGTTAGATTGCTCCATATTAATTCAAGCCATACACAAATTTTCAGGGAATGGCGGTCTAAAAAAACCGCTTTGTTACCTTGCCCGCATTATTACTAGGAATTAATAAATTAAATAAGGCGGATTATATAGTCTGTTGTGTGAAATTTCAGCCCCACAAGCCTCACAAGAATAGATGGGAACCGTCTAGTGTGCCTTGGGTTTGCCTGGCTCATGGTGTCAATAGATGTGATGGGTCATTAAGTTAGTATTGAGGGAGTATAGTACATAATCGTTATAATAGACCATCTCAAAAGATGAAATGAAACCAATTTATTAAGTTAGGTAGACACAACAAACGCCATGAGATCCAAAGTGGACTAATTAGTGTACCAGCTTGATTCCCGCAATTGTTACAGTAGCAATATAAACAATTTATCTCATATATGATTCCAAGGAAAATAAATTCCTGGGAATCAGAGGAGTTTAGCCATTCCATACCAGCCATTAATACGATAAGAAAGAGTCAAAAAACTTTACCTTTGATGCTGTGAAGATTGGTAACAGTAAAAATCCGCTTGAAAATCCTACATGAGTTCAGTTACATCTGCTTATAAATATTAGTCATCATATTACAATTAGGGAGGCACCGTTAAGGCTTTATCTGGACAAAGAGCTTTATTACTGCTGATTTTGTATTCAGCAGTAGAACCAGATTTGGAGATTAGTCAAGAACAATAATAGACCTGACTGATAAATACTATGATCAAATTTAAATCACAGGCACTTGATACAATATGAAGAGATAAATTAAAAAAGGATGAATATAAATGATCAGCGCTCAAAGAATACCATGCAGTTATTGGGTAGCCTATTGTGATATCCATTAATTTGGAAGAAAAATAAGTTGGGTGCCTTACAACCAGTCCGTTTGATAATATAGCTAGTTGGAAAAAGATGCCTATATGAAAAAAATTGCTGATGCTTACATAATGAATAGGGTCCCTAACAAATATTTAAAGTATTAGATATAAGGGAAAAAAGTTTAACTAACATAAAATAAAGGAAAGATTTTAAAGTTAAAAATTTAAAAAAAATATAACCAATTAAAGTCCTATAAAAATATTAAATTTCAACAAAAATATTTATAGGTAATATCAATCTTTGTTTTACCATAAGTTTGTGTATAGAGACGTAATTTCCATTCAATGGTTGTCAAAAATTGCTTTTCAAAACAGCGGGTCCACTAGTGTGCCAGGCTAACTAGTATGGAGACAGGCTGACCTTTGCTGTTTTGCCTTCATAGGCGTACCAACCACCTACAGTTCACATCCAACCCACCAACACAGCAGACCAGCGACTTTACCTTAGCCCCATGGTCCATCTTGGGTATGCCTCAGTGAGTCCATCCCCCATCCTGGGAAACTATGGCACTCCCTTGCTGCACAACTTTCATAACCAATTACCAACCCATCTTGGGAGTGCCTCAGCGAGTCCATCCCCCATCCTGGGAAGCTATGGCACTTTTGCGCTGCACCACCCTTAAGGCTGATAGCCAGTGTGACGGATGGGGTCTCTGAACACTGCCACAAAACAGTTACGCAAGAATGCCTATGTAAGTGCCCACAGGCAGGATAATCCTGCTGTGAAAATGTCCCTAATCCGACTATGTGGAAGCACTTTACTATGAAAGTTTGTGCCACAGTCAGGACTATACTGGCGCTAAGCAAGAGGGTTTGACCCCCAGAAAGAGCATATAAAGGCTCAATGGCCTTGTCAAAGTCCGAGCTGTGGTCCAAGTGAAGTTCCCCTAAGGCCTCAATAAACTGGTTTCTGATTTCAAAAATTTATTTTTTAATTTTTTTAGTTTATTTTAGGATTATAGAAGACAAAACTGCTTTACACAGTTTCGTCAGCTCAGATTTATACTGAGCTCAGGGAGAAGAGTGGGTCTTGTTCTCCACGGAGTCCGCGAGAATCTTCTCAATGACAGGCATAACTTGAAAATCTAAACCCTCAATTCCTTGTCAAGACCCACTCCAGAACTAGGACCAGGTACCCTTGGGTTTGTGGAAACTTTTCCGCATTTATTATTTGGCTTTGATTTGTTCTTGAAGCTGGGCCATTCTCTTCATCTGTACTCCTCAATATTTCCAACAGGGTTTGGCGGCATCCAATTGGCCAGAGTGCCATTTTCGAGGGTTATCCTCATCGCCTTTTTGGTAATATTTCATTTGGCAGAATCTGGTTGGCCAGAGCACCATTTAAAAGGATTTTCATCCTTGTAATTACATTTGAGGACGTCAGATTTAACTGCACCTGGTTGGCCAGAAATTCATGTCCAAGGGTCCTCTCCCTCATCACCACATTTGGTAATATTTGATTTGGCAGCATCTAGTTGGCCAGAGCACCATTTACAAAGATTTTCATCCTTGTCGATACATTTTGAGGCATTAAACTCAGCCATACCTGGTTGGCTGGAAATTAATGTCTGAGGGTCCGCTTCCTCATCGCTGTATTTGTTAATATTTGATTTGGCACCATCTGGTTGGCCAGAGCGCCATTTTTTTGGCTTTCCTTCCTCTTCAGACTCATGATTTTTGTATAGGCTTTGATTTTGAGGCATTTGATTCATCAGATTGCCATTTTTGATAATTGTAGCTATTGAGCCCCTCTCCCTGAGCCTCAATCATTGCCTTAGGAAAGATTAGGGCAATGTGATGGTCAGGAAACGCCTTGACCGTTACATCATCTCCCCCAGATGAGAGCCTCCTCTTATTCCAGGACTCCTCCACCTTCTGTGGGCTGTTGCTGCAGTCATTGACAGTCTTCCAGGTGGACTCTTCCACCAGGTAGCCTACCCATTTGACTAGATACCTGCGTTTTTTCTGAGAGATTTCCATGTCCAGGATTTCCTCCACCTCATACTCAGCCTCTCTTGGGTTTCCCAAGTAAACTGTCTCCAGTTTCTCTGGAAGAGGGCCTTCAAACTTTTTTAGTTGCGAGACATGCAGTACTAGGTTTGCGCGAGATCCCTCAGGAAACTCCAGTTTGTATGCCACTTCGTTTACCTGGTGGAGGCCCTTGAATGTGCCCAAGGAGACTGGTCCAAATTTCCTGCAGCTTGTAGGAACTGAATGATTTTTCGCGTTGATCATCACAAGGTCCCCTTCCTTTAGCACCAGGGCCTCAGATTGTTGAGTGTCAGCCTTCTTCTTCTGTGACTCTAACACTTTTGTTAAATTCACATGTAGGGCTTTCAGGTTTTCCCTCATTTCTGATGCCAGGTCATTCGCCGCTGGGTTTGACCTCTGGGGTGGTTTTCCACCATCTTTGGGTGGAACCCCTAGTTCGCCATGAAGGGTGACATTCCTGTTGATAGATGTGTTAAGTTATTTTAAAAAAATTGGACTAATCTCAGCCAGTCCATACAGCGTTCCAATTGGGTGGTCATATAGCATCACAGATACTGATTGAGGACATGATTGACTAGTTCTGTCTGGCCATCCAACTGAGGGTGTTAGGCCGAGGATCTGCACAGTTTGATCAGAAGATTTGAGTAGGTGTTGCCAGAATTGGGTGATGAATTGTGGGCCTCTATCTGACACTATCTCCTCCAGTAGGCCATGGCAAGCGAACACCATGTTAATAAAGATCTCCTCAATTCCCTTTGCTGTGATATTGGAGGTACACGTAAAGAATTTCATGTACTTGGTCATTCTGTCTACTACCACCATCACAGCATCGTACCCCTTAGATTTTGGAAACCCCATTATGAATACACACTCAGTGAGGACCATGGCATTTCCACAATCTGGAGTGGTTTGAGTATCCCCAAAGGCTTCTGCCTGGCATGCTTAGATCAGGCGCATGTTACGCAAGTTCAGATGTACTCCCTCACGGCGCTTGGCATCCCTGGCCATGAGTAACTCCAGGCCAAGAGCTCTATCATTTTCTCATTCCCAGGGTGTACCGCCAAGGGGTGATTGTGGAAAGCGCTTATCGCCTCCTCCTGGAGCTCGCAGCTGGGCAGCCACAGGCGTCCTTTGTGAAGGATTAGGCTCTTTCTTTTGCAGATGTTCCTATGCTGTTCGTTCTCCACCCCCTCCTCCAGGTCCTTCCACAGTGTGGCCCCATACTTTGAGCTTCGCTGGGAGGCCCGGAGCTTGTCCTTCAGTTCATGGGTGGCATTTTGGATGACGACGAACACATTCAAGGGCAACATAGTTGCTGTGTTGTATGTGTCCAGCTCCTCCCTCGGGAAGGACTTTTCTGGGTCCCTGCTAGGAGATCTGGGATGAAGTTGCTCTCCCCCGGCTTGTACACAATTTTGAAGTCATAAGACGCCAGCTCTAGGTGACACATGGCCTGGCGCTGGTTCAAGCGCTTTGGACTCTTGTAAAATTCTAGGGCATAGCGGTCCGTCATGATGGTAAAAGGGTGTCTGGCGTAGAGTAAGTGATGCTGCCATTCCTCCAAAGCTGATGTAATTGCTAAGAGCTCCTTAATATACACAGGGTAGTTCGTCTCAGTGGGCAGCATTTTCCTGCTAAAATATCTTATAGGATGGTCTACCCCATCTTCTCCCCTCTTGCAGCAGAACTGCCCAATCAAAAATTTTGAGGCGTCAGTCTTCACTATGAAAGGGCGGTTGGAGTCAGGGTGGGCTAGTACTGATGCCTTCATGAGGCTCTCCTTGATGGTTTGGAAGGCTTTCTCCTCCTCTTCTCCCCAATGGAACGGCACCTGTCCTGTCAGACGGGTTAAGGGTGCCGCCGTCTTGGAGAGGTCTTTTGCAAACCTTCTCAGCAAGTTCACTACGCCCAGGAAGCTCTTAACACCCGTTCTATCTTTAGGGGATGGCCACTCCCTCACTGCCTTCACATATTAGGGCATATGGCTGTTCTCTTTTGGAAGACTACGTCCCCAAGAAGGAGACAGAGTCCTTGTAGAACTCACATTTTTATGGCTTAAAGCGTAGGTTCGCCTTATTGAGGGACTCTAGCACGCTCAGCACAACGCTTTTGTGGTCCTCTTTGGTCTTGGAGAACAGAAGGATATCATCCATATATGCCACACAACATTTCCAAATTAGGCTTCCTAGGGCGTTGTCTATGGTACGCTGGAATACTGCTGGGTCGTTCTTGAGGCCAAAAGGCTTCACCTTGTACTCAAAGACCCCTAAGTGGCACTTGAAAGCTGTATATTGTTGTTGTTCTGTGATTACAGGAACTTGGTTATCCGCATTGACCAGGTCCAACTTGGTGAAAACCTGACTATCTGAGATCACTTGAGAGATGGTCTCTATCTTTGGAATGGGGTAGGGGTTGGACTTGGTTATTGCGTTCAGCCGCTGATAATCCACACACGGGCAGATCTCGCCACTTGCTTTTGGGACTAGGAGTATAGGTGACACCACTGGAAACTTGGAGGGAAAGATCATCCCACGCTCTAGCATTTCCTTGACATAGACCCCAAGGGCCGCCCTCGCCTTAAGGTTCAAAGGGTAGACGGTGCAACCCTTGGGAAAGTCCGCATCTATTTTTAACTTGAAATTAAAAAGTAAAGGCCCATTTTGGGTCGTTGAGGGAGCTTGGTTCTTCTGGAACGGGTGGGCGTATGTGCGAAATTTTTTAGGAATGTCCACCCCTGGCTCCAGCCCCAAAACTGCGTTCACCCCAGGCTTTCCTCCGCCAGTGGTGAAGAAATCTAGCGCACACTGGAGGTTGTCTCTTGGGGTGTAGCATGACCAGGCACTCGTGCAGTTTGAACTGAGGGGAGTCTTGTGCCACCACTGCATTCCCAGGATTATGGGGTGTGGCAGATTTTTAATAGCACTAAATGATTCCTGGAAAGTGTGAGGCCCCTGCCACAGCAGCACCTGGGTTTTGACCTTTCAACTGCCCACCGTTTTAGAGGTGTCTGCAAGTGTAACGGCTCCCTTCCATTTTATATCCAGCTTCATTCCTTTTGCTTACCCGTAGTCCAGATAGTTGTCCTCTGCTTCAGTGTCTATCAGCACCCAAAGTTGATCCTCCCTCTTCCACTATCTTCCCCAAAGCTGTAACTAGTAGCTGACATAAAGATAAGAAGAAGTATTTCCTTATTAATTGTAGCAACGCTTGTGGGAGTAGGGCGGAAGTTGTAGGAGGGACTGGGGTTGCCCTCTCTGGGGTTCTCTGAGGTGTTCACCTCATTGGCGGAGCTGGAGGGCGATCCCTGTGAGGGCTCCTGCGAAGTGTTGAAGACTGGCTCAGACTCAGCTCAGTGGCCGTGGAACTTTCTCATGTTGTGTCACGGGATGGGATTTTGCCTGAGCTAATGCTAGTTGCCCTCCACCTGGATCACGACTGAAATTTCCTCATTGAGGGTGGCTCCTAGGCGAGTGGCAGCCATGGCAGTGAGGATGTCAGGATGGAGATTCTGGCAGAACATCTGTGCAATCTGGGTAGAGGTGACTTTGGCCGCCTTTGCCAAGGGGCGGTACACCTGGGTGTACTCCATAACTGAAAATCTTCCCTTGTGTGAGGTTTAGGAGGGCTGACCACGCTGCGTCTTGGGAGTCATTTGTTGTGGCTGTCCTCTCAACCAACTGGAGACAATCATCCAAGGTGGAAGGAGCACTGAATGGGCTTCCAGTAGCTCAGAGAACCAATCCGCTTGGTTTCTGGGCAGGGAGGTCACCATTTGAGCAATCTGGAGTGACACTGGGGCCGCTCCTCCTGAGGCAGTGGTCAGCCAGGCCTGAAGTTTCACGCGTAAGAAGGTGGCATGTAGGGTAACCAGATCCCCTGGAGTGAGGGCCTGTCAAAATTCCGATGAGGGACCCTTAGAATGAGAGTAAATTTGGACATGTCCACGGGAGGGAAGAAAATGGGCAACTTCTCTTAAGAGGAACAGGAGAGAAAAGATGACCATCAGAAACGTGGTTGGGTGTTTGTACCATGCAGGCAAGGCGCGTTCTGATCGCTTGTCCATCATATCCAAGAATAACAACACCATGATGAATGAGTTTTGTCTAATGTAATGGACAGGGTCTCTTAATACTGACACAAAGCAGTTAGGAAAAAGTGCCCAGGTAAGTGCCCACAGGCAGGATAATCCTGCTGTGGAAATTTCCCTAATCAGACTATGTGGAAGGACTTTAATATGAAAGTTTGCGCCACAATTAGGACTATACTGGCGCTCAACAAGAGGGTTTGACCCCCAGAAAGAGCATATAAAGTCTCAATGGCCTTGTCAAAGTCTGAGCTGTGGTCCATGTGCAGTTTCCCTTAAGGCCTCAAAAAACTGTTTTTCAATTTAAAAAATTTATTTTTAGAATTTTTTAAGTTTATTTAAAGATTATAGAAGATGAAACTGCTTTACACAGTTTCGTCAGCTCTGACTTATACTGAGCTTAGGGAGAAGAGTGGGTCTTGTTCTCCGCGGAGTCCATGGGAATCTTCTTGATGATAGGCATACCTTGAGGATCTAGACCCTCAAGTTCCTTGTTGAGACTTGCTCCAGAACTAAGACTGGGTCCCTGTTGGGAAGTTGATATGACTGGATAATATGCTACCCATATTGGCAGATCATAGGAGAATTGAGATGAGTCTCAAGACTTATAAAAAGGGGATACACAAATTGTAATCGAGCAAAATGAGAACATTTAGTGAATTGATAGGGATCATGCCGAGATTTAATATGAATGAGAGCAACTCAAATAGGAGAAGAATAAGAAGATACCAAGCTGGGGATGCATTCAGCTGGGGAATTGGGTTATAAAGAGACTGATGGAAGATTACAGAGGGGATAGTCAGTTACAAGTAAGAAACGTGCAGAACAGTCTGCAAGATATCTAAAATAAAGGAAGAAGTAAGGGCAATAGCTCCATATATATTTTATTTGGTATTATTATAATAATCGGCAATCCTCATATTGTTTGGTTAGATTTCTCAGTGGCAATACCCTGTGCAAATTCAACTCAGCGACAGCGGACCCTGAAGCCAAGAAATTAACAGTGGTGCTCACTACAGGGAGCCACTAAGCAACTATAAAAAAGAAAATACAATAACAAATCCTCATTCATTATGACCTAACCTGATTGGGTTCCAAGCTTGGCATGCTGAAGAAACTTGGAGAACACCTAACTTGGAACCAACAATGTTTACTGTTACTGAACCAGGGAATTATGAAATTACAATTACTTTGCAATTTGAGAATTGCCCGGAGCTAATGACTAACCAACATGGACGCTCCACGAACATGACTCCACAACAATTAAGAATTATTATGGAATGGTTGTTGCATGGGTATCGTCTATATGAGGATGAGAGTGGGGAAAACGCCATAAGTCTGTTTTACAATCAACGCGATCAAGAAAATTGATATGCCTGTACATTTTTATTTGGAAGCCACTACTATGGGGTTAACTCGCCACCTCAGTACTCACAGAAATGAGGAATACTTAGTCACTTATGTGCAACCTTCAATTCGCCAGCTGTTACAAGTGTTTTTCTCCATAGCAACAAAATTTGAGATGTGTTATAGTTCATTCAAGCATAACAGCATGATACTCACCTCTTTCTGGACTGTCTTGATTGTTCATTCTCAAAAATACAAGGGGCACTGGCACAGATGGATCATCATGTCAGGGATGTTCCTCGTCAATTTGACCTTCTAGTACCACAGTTAAACTCAGAATTACCTCGAGTAAAAAGAGAGCTATTGGAACAGCATGGACTATCCGCAGATTGGATTCAGGACGTGACAACCTTAGGAAATAATACAGAGCACTGTATGATGGATCTAGCTGAATGGGTAGAAGCTCTTGAAGCTGTGATTACTCAGCCAAGGAAAGAATGACCCTGATGGAATGCAATTGGCAGCCCACGTTGGCTCTCTATTGACAGAATTAGATCAACTCCATATCGAATGGGATACCCAGCAAACGTCTGATAACGTGCTCATTCTCAGGTCAACGTCCACCGAGTACCTCCAACTCATTTATTGAGTTACACAACTAGAAGTCGCTAGTCAGGTGGAATGATGACGAGTCTCCCCTCTCTCTATTAGTGAGACAACTGAGTATGCAAACCTGCAAGACCGCATTGATACCCTTCATCAGGACAATGAGGAATCGGTGCGAGAACAATCCTTCCTTGTTATCTAAATAAACAATGCCAACCAGCAAGCGGAAAATGCCAGGCAACAACAAACCCACATGCAGAATAGAATCGAGGAAGTTCTTTCACAATTAAACCTCATGGAACAAACACTGAGTGAGGAAAAGGAATTTTGCTGAGATTTTCAATGGCAATATAACACGGTGCAAAATGAATGGCGGGATGGGTGGTGTAGACGTGCTGAGGTCAAAATGGAACAGCTGATTAGTAAACAGTTCATGGGGCGTACCGAAGTTGGGGAAAATAGGGCAGTCAGTGGTGACTTGAGGGGAGAATGTTATGGATCTGTGAATGAGTATCCATCAGGTGGTACGATGGACCCCCCACGTGAAAACACTTCTTCTGATTCTGCCTCGACGAGCTCAAGCTTATCTTGATGGCGGCATATTAACACATCAAATGATGGTTCCCATAGTCGCTCTGAATCCAGTTCGCCTATCTCTTGCAACCAAAACTGAGAGCTGACTGATTTTGTCCATATTGAAAAGTTGCCTCCTTTTAGTCATAATGTAAACCTACATGGGTATTTTATATGTTTTTAATTCTCTGTGGAAGGGGCTACCGATCAATGAAAAGTGAAGTTGTTACTATCTGCTTTAGATGTGGAAAGCGCTGACCAAATGACTTGCTATCTTCCTGACAGTTCAGTGTCTTACGCCCAAGTAAAAGCAATAGTTATCTGGCTGTTTGGAGGCGCTAACAAGATGTCCTAATGAGAAGCTGAATTTATGACTATCCAGTTTAATCAAAATGAGACCTTGGTAGACTTCGCCGAGCGGTTTTCAATGGAAGCTCACATTTTACTTGGGGCTAATAATTTAACCACTGAGGATGTAGGTATAGCAATGACAGCAGCAGTCAAACCATATCATAAACTCTATCTTGCGATGTCCCATGTGTTGAATGGGGATACCAGCCTCATTTGAATCATGAATGCCTTATGATGACTCTCTACCATGAACTGCGCCCCCAGTGTAGCCTGAAAGACCTCCGTTGCTCCTGCTCCATCCTTTTCCAAATATCGGGTGCAGCGACCAGGCTATCAGCCACTGGAACACAATCGTCGCTCACATGAGTCAATAGACCCTTTCCATCCCATGTACTCTTCATTAGTTTGACCGCGACCATGAAACCCTACCAGCAATTCTCAACCTGGTCCTTCCAGCCTGAATTATATACGTGTACCTTTTACCAACACTTGCTTCCAATGCAGACAAAAAGGGCATTACGCAGCCAATTGCCCTAGCAAGCCACAAGTGTAAGCCATGCCCACTATTAAAGTGAGTAGGGAAAAGCTCGAGTGGAGTAGAGATGGGACTCTCTACCTCCGCTGAGCTTGATTCACTTGTCCCTAATACCTGCCAAAAAACTTTCTAAGTTGAAATTAAACCTCAATCAGATGACTTATTATACTAACAGCTTTTACTGGATATTCTTACATCTGCTTCCAAGAGTAAGAGTTCACCCAATTGGGCTGAGCTCTGCCAAGACGTGCAGAAACCCTATGCGTGGTAAATACTGGAACAGACTGGCTCTAGTAATGTAGATTCTTCACTAAACGTTGCTCCTTTAATAGGAGTTAACTTAACTATTCTGGAGGAAAGATTTGCTAAGGAGTATACCAGGTCGACAAGGGTATTTTTCCTTTTTAAGTAACACAAGACCTTTGAACATACAAGTCATAAACTCTGATAATTCTCTTACTCAGAATGTACTTATTGTGACATATTCGTTCAAAACACAAAAATTCGTGCAATCATAGACATGGGAGCGCCAGTGAACATAGTCTCCTCCCGGATAGTGACCAAACTGATGTTGAAACTGGATGTGGATCACCGAGTAGTATATGGAATGGCAGGAACGCATAGCACTGTGTTGGAAGGAGCATATAGCGCGTTGACTCTACGCTTCAGTTCAGTCCAGGTGTCTGCTCCGGTGGTGGTCTTACCAAATAACCACTACAATATGTTAATTGGTGTGGCTTTCCTGAGAAAGTTTGGCATTGTGATAGATATGGCGGAAGAAACCCTTAATATATTCAACCAACAGATTGCAGTCTATTTTTCCTCTAAAGGAATCCCAATGGATCCAGTCCACTCCAGTCAGATTAATCTCACGTACAGTGATGGAGTGATCCCTGTTCATTATCAGCAACTAAGTCAGCGGACTAAGATCCTCCCCAACCAGATATATTAGTATAAAGGAATCCCACTTTGAGCAATTTGCCCTTTAAACTTATAGTCTGGACACCAGGGCATAATAGGGACTGGGCTCGAAATTAAGTTCCTAAGGGACTGTATGGAGAAATCCTGGCGCCTCATCAGCACTCGCAGCTAGAATCACATGTGGCTCTAGGGCTATTGTTTCCTGGGAACGGGGAGGTGAAGGTGTTGCTCTTGAACCTACAGAAGGAAACAATAATAATTAGGCAGCACCATGTGGTGGCTTACTTACACTTTGTCCCTATTGGAGAAGTTCGCCGAATTTATGACTTTGGCTTATGGGAAGATCTCAGACTACCAGCTTGCACCTCGTTTGGCGTATGGACTGTAGTTCCATGAGAAGCGCTCAAAGGATTATTGGCGGATCAGCAAGATAAGGTTATGGCCTTATTTGAAAAAAATTGGGATATTTTTAGTAATAATAATAATGACTTGGGGTGCGCTCAAGGAGTAGTACATCAAATTGATATGGGAGATCACCCTCCCATTCGTTTTCATCTTATTAGATGTTCTAGAGCAGCGGAAGAGGTTGTCTCCAATGAAGTGGATAAGCTTATTGAGAAGGGAATGCTAGAACCGTTGAAAAGTCTGTGGGCGTCACTTGTGCTCATTGTAAAAAAGATGGATGGCACAAATCAGGTGGTTATTGACTATTGTAAACTCAATATTGTCACAAAGAAGGATTCTTACCCTCTTCCATGGATTGATGATGTGTTAGACTGATTGGGTGGGGCGAACTATTTTTCTGCCATGGATTTGATATCAGGGTACTGTCAGATTGAATTGCCACAAATGGAATGGGAGGAATGTGCAATCATCACCTCAAGGGGGTTGTTCCAGCCAACGCGCATGCCGCAAGGATTGTGTAATGCTCCAGCTACATTTCAGTATGCCATGGACACAATTTTAGGTGATTTAAAGCTGTCCTGCATCTTAGTTTACCTTGATGACATCAATGTGTTTTCGCGAACGTTCACAGAGCATCTGGCCCACTTGGAGCAAGTGTTTCAGCACCTCGCTGCCGCTAATATCAAAATTAAGCCCCTGAAGTGACATTTCTTTAAAAAGCAATTGGAATACCTCAGTTTTGTTGTGGATTCAAAGGGCAAAAACCACAGTCAGCTAAGGTCGAAGTGATAGGCAAGATGACTCAGCCAGAAAATAAGCGAGACATTCAGGTGTTTCTAGGAATGGTTGGGTATATTGATGGTTCATTCCCAATTTCAGTTGTATTGGGGCACCACTTTTCGAGCTCTTAAAGAAAAATGCTTCTTTTGATTGGACAGAATGATGCCAAAATGTTTTGATGTATTGCATACTGCGTTATCAAGTGCACCCATATTGCAATACCCCAACTTCAATAAGCCATTCATAGTGGACCATCCAGTACTAAAAAAATAAGCCATTCATAGTGCAAATGGATGCATCCTTAGCTGCTATTGGAGCAGTATTATCTCAGAAGGATGATGATGGTGTGGAGAATCCTGTCACCTTCTGTAGTTGGAGCCTGAATTGCCATGAGCGGAACTACACCGTAACTGAGAGGGAGTGTTTAGCTGTGATCTACGCTTATAAGCAATTTTGAGAATATTTGCATGGGGTAAGATTTCAAGTAGTAACAGATCATGCTTCCTTGCGCTGGCTACAAAATCTGCATGAACCGGAGGACAGCTCGCACGCTGGGCCCTGAAGATGCAAGCTTACAATTTTGAGATCTTACATCAACCTGGGGCAAAACATCAAAATGCGGATTGCCTGTCTCAATTGTCCATGGTCGCTATCACAGCGGATCTGGCTAATATAATGTATGAAAAAATGATGATGAACCAATACCAGGATGAGCTGCCACAAGTAATTAAGGTGTTAGATGGACTCAGGGAGGGTACCTTCATTTGAGGGGGAGAACTATACAAGTGGATTGGAGATGTGACGCTGAGTTTTCCTAAGCCTTCAAATAGACCCTTGATAATTATGGATGCTCATTAGGTGGTAGCCATGGTGGATTGCAAAAGATGCTGGAGTTTTTATGACCCCAATACTACTGGGAAAGCATGCATTATGACGTGCTGGAAACTATTAGCTGTTGCCATCAATGTCAAGTTGAAAAACCTTTCCGTAAGAAAACCACCTATCAATTAGTGAAGCCCCAGTTTGCATGGCACACTATTTCCATTGATGTAGTGGGACCTCTGCCGACTAATGCCAATTGATCCAAGTACATAATTGTCACCATCGATCATTTGACCTGATGGGTGGAGGCCAGGGCTAATAACGACTTGGGCGCGGTCACCACCGCTAAGTTTATTATGGAATGTGTTATACAGCGGCATGTCTGTCCGCAGATCATCCTGATGGACAATGGAACCAACTTTACTTTGAATATCCTGCCAAAGTTAAATGAGTTGATGGCAATTCGTGGGGTTTTGACCACCCCATATCATCCAGAATCAAATGGGATGGTGGAGCGAGTTAACGGGACGCTAGTAAACATACTCCACAAATTGATAATGGACTGGCCCTCAGAATGGAGTGCACTTTTACCTACCGCTATGTTCGCTTACAATATCAGCTACCATTCTGCCACTGGTAAGGGTCCCTTTCAACTGCTGTATGGACGCCATACGGCTCTAACTGCTTTGTTTAATTCATGTGTAGAGGACACTGGTGGTGTGAATCCTCAGCAATATCTGAGGCAACTCATGGATACATTGATCAAGTTACAAACTGAAGCTTACTCCACCAGTCTGTCTAAGAAAATTTGTGACCAGTCGGCCAATCAGAAGTTTCAGAGCAGATTTCCACTGTTCAATGAAGGGGATTATGTGTTATTCCATGACCAGCATGGATTTGGCCGAAAGAATAAGCTCTCTGACATTTGGGTTAGAAAATTTAAGAAAATTTGGAAGACGGGTATGGATGTTTACACAATATAAGGAACCTGCGGGGGGTCAGATTATCAACTGAGTCCATGCTAAGTTCCTTAGAGCGTACAAACAGTAAAAGCCTATTGTTCAGCTAATGGGGGGTAATATTGGGAAGTTGATATGACTGGATGATATGCTACCCATATCGGCGGATCACAGGAGAATTGAGATGAGTCTCAAGATTTATGAAAAGGTGATACACAAATTATAATTGAGCAAAATGAGAACATTTGGCAAATTGATAGGGATCACGCCGAGATTCAATATGAATGAGAGCAACTCAAATAGGATGAAGAAAAAGAAAATACCAAGCCAAGGATGCATCCAGCTGGGGAATCGAGGTATAAAGAGCCTGATGGAAGACTACAGAGGGGATAGTTGATTACAAGGAAGAAACGCGCAGAACAGTCTGCAATATATCTAAAATAAAGGAAGAAGTAAGGACAATAGCTCCAAATATATTTTATTTGGTATTATTATAAGAATCGGAAATCCAAATATCATTCAATTGGGTTGCTCAGTGGCTATACCCTGTGCAAATCCAACTTGGTAACAGCTGACCCTGACGCCGAGAAATTAACAGTCCCCTTGGGGTTGCAGAAACTTTTTCACATTTATTATTCAGCTTTCATTTGTTCTCAAAGCCCAGGCCATTCTCTTTGTCTGTACTCCTCAATATTGCCATCAGGGGTTTGGCGGCATCTGATTGGCTAGAGTGCCATTTTTGAGGGTTATCTTAATCGCCTTTTTGGTAATATTTCATTTGGAAAAATCTGGTTGGCCAGAGTGTCATTTACAAGGATTTCCATCCTTGTCAATATATTTGAGGACATCAGATTTGGCCACACCAGGTTGGCCAGAAATTTGCATCTGAGGGTCTGCTCCCTTGTCGCTTCATTTAATAATATTCATTTTGGAGGCATTTGGTTGGCCAGAGCACCATTTATAAGGATTTTCATCCTTGTCAATACATTTTGAGGCATCAAACTCAGCCATACATGGTTGGCTGGAAATTCATGTCTGAGGGTCCGCTCCCTCATCGCTGTATTTGGTATATTTGATTTGGCAGCATCTGGTTGGCCAGAGCGCCATTTTGAGCCTTTCCTTCCTCGTCAGCCTCATGATTTTTGTATCTGCTTTGTTTCAAGGCATCTTATTTGTCAGATTGGCATATACAATAATTGTAGCTATTAAGCCCCTCTCCCTTGGCCTCAATTATCGCCCTAGGGAAGGTTAGGGCAATGTGATGGTCAGGCAACGCCTTAACCGTTACAGATAGCAGTACACAATAATTGGTGGCCAGTTGTACAGGTGCTTGTTGGTTCCTCATAGGGCTGAAGTATGGGAGCTGGCAGCGTCAGCCACGCCAGGAATGTCACCTCATGCCTATTTTGGGGATCTCCAGTCCCACTTATTCACTTTAAAAGCTTTGCTACTTAAAACAAATAGGGAAGTGTAGGAAGAGAGATCTTTACTTGGAGGAAAGAATGACTATTTATACTCTATGCTATTGCGCCTATGAAAACCCTTCAGTCATCCAAGCAGGAACCACAACCAATTGCTGTCATCAATGGTGGCAATTATCTCCCATTTCGCTCAAACCAATCACCAAATATTATAATTAGCTCATCCTTAAACAAGTCATCAGTCAGCCATATATAAACTCTATTATTATAAACACTTTGAGCATCATCAGCATAAGTTGCTGATAATCTGAATTAAGCAGCATATTCATAAATTGATCTTACATAACGAATATTCAGCCTACCACCAATTATACTACAATAATCTTATATGGTAGTTGGCATTGGGATAAGATTCCACCAAACTCAGATTTGATCTGCAAAAAATTGTCTGATAGTTTAAATAATTGCTTGGCTTATCTGCGTGAAAGTTTCCAAAATCATCCACAACTTTGCAGTCAGCGCCAAAGTATGAATTCGCTGAACCTAAAACAATTTATATTTTTATAACATTAAATATTGAGCTAAGTAATTAGCCAGAAATTGACGAATCAGGTAAGTTCAGTGAATAACCATCACTGCAAATCGAGCAGTTTGTTAATGCAGAATAGGACGCCAGATACCCCCTCAACTATATACCCCACAGCCAAACGCCAAATCATTTTTCAGTGATCACCGCTTGCAGTTGAAGCGGCTGAAACACTAGATTGTCGTCCCCTGCATAAAGCTGTCACTAAATCAGCAGTGATGCTCACAGGAGGAATTCCACCTCCTGTTATCCCAGCAACCTTAACCCCAAAAAGTAAAATCACAGTGAACCAGCTGCACAAAAATGTAAACGATGCTATCCAGAATGTGGCAACTATAGCACGGAATCCAAAAGCAGATATAACCTAAACCAACATTGCCATGTTCGTTAAACTCTAAGACGCCTGCATCAAAGCTGAAAAAGCTTTAACTGAATATCTCAGTGCCATTTATCTAGCTAGCAATTTCCATGAAATCCCAATTATCAGAGATATTGAACCCCATGCCGCAGATGCCCCAACGCCATTACTGTTGGCCATGACATGCACTCTACTATGGGAGGAAGAAGTTGCTGCCAAAGAGGCTGCCAAAGATGAGCCCCTGACCCCCCTCCCCTTTCGCCATGGAGGGATAAGCAGTTTTCGCTGCCCACCTGGTTGGTTGTTTTCAATGCGTTTCATTCAATCTGCTCATTAGGGCGTTTTGTTTGAACCAAGTAGTAATTTTAAAATTAAGTTAGTTTTAGTTTTAATAATGTCCGTCCCCTGGTCAGCTTGCCTTGAATAAATATAAGTGATTAGCCAGCAAACATGCTTAACTAACCAATACCCCTAATTCTAATATTATTGAGAGGAAACCATCTGGTTAATTTCTGATAATTGTTGTTGAGAGAATAAGGATATGGTATGAAAGAAGTAAGAAAGTTCAAGTAAACATGGTTTGGTTGGAAGAAACAGCTCATGTTGAAACTTTTCATTGTTAAGATTCACATATAAAGAGAACTTGATTATCTTCTATGGTAAAAATATGATTGTCCCAACCTGGGGAGAACATACTTTTTAGGAACTAATTAGTGATATCATCTGATTGATCCTGGTATGATGTGTAGCTGTGAGAGCCCAACCTGAGGGAAAACAATTATCCAGGAAACCTTTATTGACTAGATTGACCAACGTAGTCTGGTTCAGCATGTAGCTATGGAACTGCACCCTTGGAAGAACAACAAACTTAAAAACGGTGATGAGGATGATGAGCCACATTACCAATAATGGCCATAAAAAGTTGCATTAAGCAAGGATAAAAAGATCTATTTCTGCCAAATTAACTTTATCCATGCTGGCTGAAACATGCCAGATATAAAGCGGTTCTTACCTCCAAAATTCTTGCTTTGCTGAAAAATTGGTCAATTTACTGGATGTTTTGGTTTTTTGAATTGCTAAACTATCTAGATTAAATAAATTATAATACAGGGCTGTTATGTTTTCTGTTATTCAAATTATATTATGAAAATCTATAGCAAATGTTGGAGTTATCACTAAATATTAACTATTGTTGAGTTATTTAAACAAATAACATAACCTTTTTTTGTTTGGATTAAAATAGATATTAATTTTCCAACAGGGATTATTTCTTGACAACGTTTTCAAGAATTTCATTAGCTAATTTTAAATATTAATATCTAACTTTCTTGCGTGGGTCAATTAGGGTTTATCACTGATTGGCAAGGATGTTTCTGCATTTTCTGAAGCTTTGACAACGCTTGTAATTTCATTAACTTGTGCTATCCTGAAGTGATGCAGCCTGCTTTTAGTAGGTAAATGTCACATTACCTAAGCAGGTTGCGTTCTTCAAAAAATTTTATCCTCTGGGGTTATATAAGTGCGTTGGGTTATGCTAGTTCTTTCCAACCCTAGATAGGTCATACTTTAGTCAGCGGTGGATACCAACTAGATAGATAGATAACATATGAGTTTTTCATCGTTGGTGCTATTTGTTAGGGCTAAAACATATATGCAACAGATGTTACTCCTATTGGGTACCAATGGAAGATTTGTGCGCTGAACCACTACATTTAAATTCTCAAACTTTCTCTTATTAAAGATATGACAACTTTAGAAAAATATATAGATAGTTATATAAATTTTCATATGCTCTAGGTTTATATTGAAAGTGATGATTTTCTCATCTATTTGCCTTATCTCAACTTTTTTAATGAGAACTGAAGAGATATTTCCCCTTGTCAAAGTAGATTTTCAGGTATTTATGTGGAACAAGTTTAAGGGGATTTTTCCTTGTCCAGAATTGCCTTCAAGCTACCAGAAGGAGGAGCTCCAGCACCTGTTTGCTGTAAACATCTGCTCAGATTTACTCTAAGAGGTTGAAAAATTTAAATAAAATTGTTGTCTTCATATAATTATTACTGTATCCCATATCTTATCTGAATTAACAATACTTAGAGAATTCTTTATACCTGTGCAGTAAACACAAAGAGAGTTTAAATCGCTGGTAAAGTTACACAGGAAACACTGCGTTTAACTGACCTAAGGACAAATGTTATTTTAATAATAAATTTTTGCATCAGAGTATAAACGTAAGTCCTGAGAAATGTCCCCTGTGTGTTGATCAGGCTCTTTTCCTGTTTCTGAGTAAGAAGGTACCAAAGAGGAGGACTGTACCTCTCATTACCCAGGGCGACTCTCCCACATGGTAGACAAGCACTGGGTAACGGCCATCCCTCTTTGGATCCCTCCCACGGTGCCCACACTCACCTCAACAGAACTAGTACATCTAATCAGGGAATTTGCATTGAGATCACCAAAATGAAGTTGAACAGTCCAAAATTAAGTGGAAAAAAGCTGATGATCGGATTCCGCATAGTCAAAAAGAGACATAAACTGATTTATTGGCTGGAATTGCTGACAGTTTTGATTTGGCCAACACTGCAATCATCGAAATTAACCCCCTTTCAAAATTATTGTGGATGATCCCCAATATGCAGGTAGCAGTATTGGACACCATCAACAAGGGTTTGAAGCCCCCTTCTGGCAAATTGGGCATTGCAGCTGACACAATGATTTTGAACAAATGAACGGCCCAGCAACTAGGCACAGGCAGGTTAGGCATCCAGAACCTGTTACCAACCACTTGGTACCGCCCCTACATGGGGTGACCCTGGGGGATCCTGCTGCTCATTGGGCCAAATGCCATCACGCCAATCCATTGGAAATGCAGTCAAGCCTCAGTTTGGGCATTTGAGGTTGAAGCAAAAGCAACTTGGCCTGTCACCAAATTTTTCAATGTTGGTTCCCAGTTAACTTACCTGCCCCCATTCCCAAATAATTCACCAGTTAAATCAAAATTGTGGGTCTCAACCCCAGCTTGTCCATGCATTAATCGACCACTATTTAATCAGTTGCATTGCACTGAGAAAATTTTTAATTGATTTTCTTCACTTTTTTTACAATAAATCTAACCAAAAAACTATCAATTGTGACTTTTAATGATACCCTTCTGTCCGCATTCCTGATGGCATTTCTCTGGTAGCCCATCAGTCCTTATACCAGATGGGCTCTACCAGTACTGATGGTCACTATGACCACTACCATCGTAAACTGGATTCAGCGAGATAGATACTTCTGTGCAATTCAACCATGTCATTACAAACTTTCACCAACAATATACTGGGATCTTATGGCCTTACATATACCATCTCTAAGCAAGGATCTGCACCTTTGTCTCCCAGTTGAATTAAACCCATCTATTGGTGACCTTGTAGAAACCATACCTGTGGAATCACCCCCTGCAGTAAGACCTCCAGTGTCTGGGGCAATTTCCATTTGGTTTATTCTCAGGTTGATACTCACTATTGCCCTTCACTAACGATTTATCATTATCCAATGCATGGCTCCATACAACATTGTGTGCATGGCAATGACTCTGACATTCTGGATTGCTTTCTGGGTGCTTACTTATTCCGACTGGCAAAGCAGTATAATCTTCTTCTGCCGTTTTTATGATAATAAATCCCCTAAAGTCTCAACCTCCTGACCAAGTCTAACGTTAATGAAGCCACTTCTGTATGGTAACTCTAAAGTGATAAAGTATCTATTGGTGTGATTCAGTCCGGGTCCACTATGCTCTGCAATTCTGGATCATAAGGGAACATCATGATCTTCCCATTGTGGGGAACCCTAGAGAAAAAGTGCATAACTTGATTAAACAAGTGTATAATTTGAAGGGGTAACAAAGAGGTTCCTACCTGAGAAAACAATTTTTATCCTGTGCCCACTACAAGTCTAATAGAAAAGAGTGAAATGTTTTCCGCAAACCCTTCTACATTCATCAGGCCCATGGACCTCACTCCTGATGGATTTGTATCTTGATGTTAGCCAATGTCTCATTGGAAACTTTGAATAGTTGTTAAAAAGCTCAACTATAGGTGTTAATTTCTCAATCTATGGATAAACCATCATTAGAACCCCAAATCCAAATTATAATAACAGTATCACTGAATTAGATAGTCAGAACAAAGATCAAGTCACAGCTGACTTAACCTGTAATATTTTTCAAAATCAAAAGTTTTTTATTGGCTTTGAAGGTCCTAAAAACTTAACAATAGAGACAATTATATATTCCCTGATCACCATGATAATTTGACCACAAGTCAGCATGACATCAGATAAAACTCATATTATATATACTGGTTCCTAACAACCATATGCACGATGTTTCAGATAATGCCTCAGAGGAACCCCTTTGTACCCATGGATTGACTTCCAATGTATGGGATCATTACCAAAACTATCTAAAAAGTATCCTCATTAGACAAATACTAGTGACACACGTATTACTAAAATAGTAAGTGATTAGTTTGCAAACTTCATCAATTGAGACTACTGATTCACTTGTGCAGCCTCAAAAGCCACAAGGGTCACAAGAACACCAGGGTATTCAGATTAGCAGCCACACATTTCTAAGCAGGCCAGATTACCATATATTTTAAAGAAAGAATCCCAGAAGATTCTAAAGGAATAAAGAATTAGACTCCTCTGTCCCTGAAACCAAACAGCAAATTTATAATAGCCTTGTGAGATAAACTTGATTAGAAATAAATCAAGTACTAATTTTATAAACCCTAAAACCCTAAATGCTGTATATACTTTCCATTTTCATGGAATTAAAGTAACTTCTTTCAAATAATCTGCTTTTACCGTGTATTTTCAAGTGTTATAATAACGCCAAATATATAATTATTGTTATAGTCTTAAAATTACTCTTACCCTTGTCAGCAGAGGTTAAAGTGGTGTGAACAAGAGTAGTCGCATTATGATTAATTTTAAGGTTCAACATGGTTGGAAACGCTGGAAAAATGAGAAAAATTCACTAATACAGAATAATGAAATCATCCAAACACCCAATGGTTCACCTATGAGCAAACAAGTTTATTTAATGCAAACGGTTCAACTCCGTTCATGAGCACCCCTTGAGTGAGGTGGCCACTTTGCAATAACTTGTGCTCACTACAGAGGCACCATTAAGTGTTTGTGGAGAACTCTTCTTTGAAACCATAGAAATGTATTATGGAGAAGAAAATAATGAAGATTTGCCCCTGGATAGGATTTACAGAATGATCAACTTATTCAAGTTGCGTGTGGCTCATTTGACTATTAAACTAAGAATAGTAGTATCATTACCAGCACAAGAAATAACCAGAGAACTAGATATTATTTAATGATAGAAACGCTAAATTTCTTTAAGAGTAAAGAAAACTAACTGTAAGAATCCTAAGTTAGATTTTTCTGTAAGGAAAGTCATAATGTCTAGTTGGATCGCTTAAAGCATGATGTGGTTATAATAAAAGTGAGACGTCTAAACACTCTCAGACCAGTATTTTTTTCAGAAGAGTGTCTATAACTCTTCCATTCCCAGAAAGGTAATGCACGATGCACTGACACACCGCCATGGAACTATAATCATTATTATGGTGAGCATAGCCCCAAAGAGGGTGCTGGAGCTAAAGTAACAAAGGATAAGGGTGTTCAACGCAGAACATAATATCAAAGCAAATAAACTATCAAGACTTGAGTTGACCCTAAAGGGAAGTCCACACCAAATTGGTAATATGGGCTGGAGTGCTTGGATGCCTTAGTCTGGAGGAGCCCTGTGCGACTCAGCGGTGCACCAGTTGCAGTTATTAATTTTGTGATAATAAAATGGCTGACCTTGTTAAAGACCTCCCCTAAGAGGTCAATGCACAAGTTCTCACAAGTTTACATATTAAAAATATAAACTAAACAAGATTTTATTGATAAGAAAGATGACCAACGAAGAAAGTTGTTTCAACAACCATAATTTAAACAAGAGGAGGTG
>JAKSZP010001994.1:0-43089 GCA_022478985.1 Massospora cicadina | reverse complement strand
ATGGAAACACTCTTTGGCCCATACTCAAGCGGAGGCATAGGACTAATAGATTTTGAGAGCCACGCCAACCGCATCCTGGGTACCTGGATAAAGGAAGTCCTTGCCCCAGACCTCCCGCAACAACACTGGTCCAGGGCAGCGAGGACTAACTTTGCACAGGCGCTAAAATTAACCAACCCACATAGCCCACCCAGACTACTATCATACCTTGCTAAACACCCTACCGCAACAGGCCTTCATGGAACCCCCCATCACTTCAAACGCATCCTCCAAACCATCCGCCGCATGGGATGGACTGTAGAGAACACTGGCACTGTGCAGGGAAGGGGAAGACTCAGCCCCACTTCAAATTAAGAAATCCAGAAAACCACCCCCAGAGAGACATGCTTGCTACGACCCCAACCATTGCTAGAATCAAATACCTAGATGCGTTGGACATCCCCTATGACTTAACCACACATAAGACAGTGTGGAGAATGACACACCACCCACTCCTACAGCCGAGGGTAAGAGCCAACGCCTGGCACTTTCTGAGAAGGACCTATAGGATGGCGGACCGCTCCAATTCCCTCTATGCAACCTGTGCAGTATGTGGAGGGGAGGGCTCCCTACATCACCGCCTAGAAATATGCCCCCCAACCAAAGCCATATGGCAGGAAGTCGCGCGCCTGCTTAAGCTCCAAAACGAGCAGGAATTTTCTATATCAAAGAGCCTCCTCACGCTCCAGATCAAGTCAACAATCCCATCTAACCTCCGCTCCCTAATGATACCCATTGCAATGTGGACAATCCACACCATTGCCTTAATGCGTTCAAGGGCACAGTCCCAACCATCCATGGGGTTATCAACAGGTTCTAAGTCCACTTATTGGAGCACTTCCAAGCCTGGCTCTATGGATATATGAGGCCAAGGCAACAGGCGCTCATAGAATCATGGTTCCCACTTTGGTTCCTCCGCACAGACCCCTTCCTTCACACCTGCTCCATAGTGGGGGAAACCCCCTCGGAGTAGCGCATCAACCCCCCCATACCTGGCAGTCCCACTGGCAACAGGGGTAACCTGAGTACCCCAGGGTGCCCAGTTTTTTTATATATCTTCGTTTTCCACACATACTTGGTAATGCCCGTCCCCTGGTCAGCTTGCCTCAGTTAAATAAAAGTGGAGATAGAGAGTCCCATCTCTACTACAATATGACTTTTCCATGATTGTACTGCTCCCACAGTAGGTACTGAACCCAACGATTATGACACTCCTAGCCAGGTGCCCAGGGCGACTGCACAAAAAGCAATTAACCCTATGAGACCTGCAGCCTTAAGTGTTGTAAGATGGGCCACCCAAAAAGGTGGACTGGTATTGAACAGTGTAACCAGGACCATCCTAGTAGGTGCACTACTGTTGGCAACTTGGTTGAAAAAGAGGATTGTGATGATAATAAGGCCAGGGAATGTCAACTGGGTGCTGAACAGGGAGAGATAATTCATCCAAATAATCAAGGCTAACAGCAGAGGCGATAGGGCTCCGCTCTATACTGGGTGGAGGGAAGGTAGCGGATAACTGGTGTAGAATTTAAACAAGTTTAACCAAAGGTACGTCAACCTCTAAATATGGAGCAAAAGCATTAAAAAGATCTCTTTATGGTTTCACAGCATAGGTCAACGCTATGCTTATGTCACATTCAGTTAAAACTCCTGCCCCAATTAACACATATGCTTCTGCTGAGAATTATTCAGCAAACGCAGTGAGGGTCTCATTATGTTGAAACCCAATGGTAAAAAACTCAGCCTTTCGTTGGACCAGTTTTGAAGTTCCTCCAAACAACCACAGCACAGCATCCTTCATCTGTTGATAGGTAATGTAACTGTTGGGAAGATATCAAGTAAATTGGTCGGCGCTTCCAACATCCAAAGTGGACATAAGTAATTTGGCTTTACGCCAATCTGAAGCTCCTTCTACTGCAAACTCAAAACGTTTAAAGAATCCATAATTTTTCCATCGCGGTCAAATGGAGGCAGCTTGTCAATACAACATTCTTGCAGAAACTCCTTTTTCCATTTAAACACAGCATCTAGGGCAAGCTTGAGATTCTGCATATTCAACAGTTGCAGTGTGTGGAGATGATTCCTTAGTAAAACAAGCTGGATATGACCTGACTAGCAACTGAGGAACGCTTATCAGTCTATGTGATTGATCAATGGGCCCCCTGTAGTGAGCACCACTGTTATAAAATTGGTGTTTTTGTTGAGACACGCCATAATCAATATTGCGCAGGGTTTTATCCACTGAGCAATAGGACCAACAATATGAGAATCGATGCCCTTGAAACAACAGATTTAAATTTTATTAATAATATGGAGCACTTGCCCCACTATACTTCTTTATTTATAAAACTAAACACACCTGCTCATCGCTGTTTCACCTGTTTTTAAACTATTAACAACCTACCTTCCTCAATCATCTCATCCTGCTTGTATGGTAGGAACTTCAGATGGTACCACTTTCATGACTTAGTAATTCACTTTGCCATATCTCATTGGTTCTGCCAATTATCCATTCATTTATTCACAAACACCCATTTTTGCTGATTTCCCAACAACCCAATATCGCCTCATTTTGAGGTGCTCGAATTAATCATACTCATAACAACTTGGCGGATTCCATCCATTCCACCATATTGACTTAGGGCTTATCATCCAGTCATATCAGAATCATGACAATCTTGATGATGCAATCATTGCTGTCTTATATGTTTTATAATTCAATCCACAACTCCATCTTCACATGACTTTTGGTGAAACGAAACTTTACCTCTATTCTAGATATCAAGGAGGTACTCCTCAAAATTCTTGCTTCCATGATTTCTGCCACTATACTTTAACTTTGGCCTCGCATTCTCAAATTCATGTGATACTTGTTAATGGGTCTGGAAATAATTGTGCTTGACCCAAATTCATCTATTGTGGACGTCACAATCATTCTGTTCAACATTGTTGGACAAAAATGGCGGACAAGAAAGCAAAAGAGGGGTCAACATAGGGCAAGAGGCTCCCTATGCTGACAACTCCGCTGTGCCTCATGACCAATTCATCCATACTGTTTCCGCTGACCTTACTGGTTCTAGTGCACTTGAGGGGAAAATTCTATTGAGCTTTTAGTTGAAAATGAAACTAGTGATAATTCTCTTATATTGTCTCTAAGTCTTCTCCTATGGCTATGTAATTTATCCCATCTTAGTGGGGAGTGACTTTAACCCATATTGAAGCTTTAGTTACAAAGTGAAGTTGCTCGCTATTATTGACTCTGGTTACTCTTTTAATATTATTTCTTCATTTATGATAGGGAAATAAATTTTCAGCACAATGTTAACCACTCTTTAGAGTATTGAACAGCTGGTACCACTTACAACTGCACTATAGGCGCCTACTCTCACTTGCCTCTGAAATTAGGTGGTCTACAGCTCTCTACCTCCACCATAGCATTGGACAATAATAGCTACAACCTCTTATATGGCACTTAAACTCATGGAGCATGCAGCCATTCTTAATTTTAAGGATAACTTTATTTCCATGCTTGGATACTAAGTTCCCGTGAATTTAAATGCTTCTCCTAAGGAAAAAGGGAAATGAAAATTGAGAACGTGCCTACTTGAATCCCCTGCTTCTGTTACCTTCTTAGAATTTTTGAGTTTTGGAGCCTAAGGTTAAGTTGCCCTCTCCTATGGTTGAGGCCAAGGAGGGGATGCCTTTACGTTCTCCCCACTTCATCACCATACCTCCTCAGGCTCAGGTATTAGTAAACACCAGAATTCAGTTGGTAGCCCCTCCTGATCAATTTCTCAACATTTCTGGCTTATCTAACCCTTCCTTATATGAGGTCCTCCCTTGTCCAGGGGTATTAAACCCAGCCTATTAAAGCACCATCACTGTCATTTTGGGAAATCTCCCTCAGTCCCTTAAACTAATTGAGCTAAATCACCCTATTGCTTACATTTATATTTTTACCTTATGACCAGTTAATGGGGTCCATAACGTTGGGACCCTCTGCAACTTTGGATTAGAGGAGCTACCTGTCATTGATGCTGTTCCTGTGAAAATAGGTTCTGAGTTATCCGCTGAACAAAAAGCTTCTTCTGAAGCTCAAACTGAAAAGTAATTTTAATATTTTATCCTCTGCCCCCAAAAATTATAGTCATATGAAGGGTGTACAAAACTAAGTCAATATTGGGGATTCTGCCCCCTTCCACTTTCATCCTTATTGTAAATTGAAAACTGAGTAAGCTCAAGTCACTCATGAATTAGAACATTTACTTGATGCTGGCCTCCTCTAACCCTTGCATAGCCCCTGGTCCTCTCCTCTCCTATTGATTAAAAAGAAAGATGGGAGCCACCAAATCATTATGGATTACTTATGACTAAATTCTATCATTCATAAGGACATCTATCCCTTACCCCGCATCAATGACTCTCTCCAATCTTTAACTGGTTCACAATATTTTTCTGTGATGGACCTGGCAAGCGACTACTGGCAAATCGATCTCTCTGCTGAGGATTGCACTAAATGTGATCTTGTTTCAAGTGAAGGTTTGTTTGAGACCACCCAAATGCTGCAGGGGTTATGTAACGCCCTTGATACATTCCAGAGGGCTAGTGATTAGTTGTTTGGGAACCTCAAGCTCATGTGCTTACTAGTTTATTTTGATGATGCCACTGTTTTTTCTAGACCTTTTACAACTCACCTTGACCTTTTTCTTTAGGTATTTCAGCAGTTACGTGAAGCTTGTTTGAATTAAAACCTTCTAAATATAAATTCTTTGAATGAGAGATGAAATTTTTAGGGCACAAGGTGACATGGCAAGGTATCCTCCCCATTCTGGACAAATCGTCTGCCATTAAATGCATGTCCTCTCCTAAAAATCTATTTGATATTCAAGTCTTTCTTGGATTAGTGGGTTATTATTGCCAGTTTATATCCCACTTTGCTAACCTTGCTGAATCTTTAGTAAAGCTCCTACATAAAAATGTGTCTTTCTTCTGAGGTACTGAACAGCAATAATATTTTGAATCCTTGCTTAATGCTTTATTATCTTCTCCCATTATAATAAATCCTGGCTTTGATCAACCTTTTGTTCTTTTTACTGATGCAGTGACAATTCCGTGGGCGCCATCCTATCTCAGTTAGATGTTGACCAAGTGGACCATCCTGTCACTTATTTTATCAAGACGTTGACCAGGGCTGAACGGAATTACTCTGTAACTGAATGTGCGTGCCTTGCAGTTTTACTTGCTATTAAATACTTCTGCCCCTATCTGTATGGTAAGCATTTCACAACTGTTACTGATCACACTTCTCTTCAATGGCTTTGTCAAATGAAGGATCCTGTGGAAGTTTAACTCGCTAGGCCCTAAGGTTACAAAATTATGATTTCTATAGTTCATTGAGCATGTTATATTTACCAAAAATGTGGATGGGTAGCCCCACCTCCCTATCTTACATATAACTATCCCAAATAATGATCAGCTTTATAAGCTTCTCCATTATCCTATCTTATGGACTCAAAAATCACTGGATGCCCAAGCTTGATAAAGAAGATGGCTGCTAACACTAAAGTTGTAGATGAGAGTTTAGTCAAACAGGTTGGCGCCCCCTTTCTACCCTATCTTTGACCTTTGCTTCACACTGAAAATATCATGGAAGCTCATAAACCCCTTGGTCATGGGGCTATTAAAAAACTTTTGAGTAGTTAAAAACCAAATGCTACTGGGAGAACATGGCTGAGTCCATTCAGGGCGTTTTGGAAACTTGCTTAACGTGCACTCTCAAGATAAATCTAAACCACACTTTAAATGAGCTTGTAGCACCTGGGACCACTTTTGATACCGTTATTATTGATGTAGTAAGATCATTACATGTAGCTGTCTATGGCCATCACTATACTGTTCTTGCTATTGACCACCTAACAAACTGAGTAGAGGCCACTTCTGTGCCTAATGCCACTGTGAGAGATACATCTTTTTTCTTGTACTGACAATTATTCTTCAGACATGGTTGCCCACAAGAACTCTTGTCAGATAAAAACACGAATTTTACCTCTTCCATAGTTCAAGAATCGACTTTCCTTATAGGCATCAAGCACCTTTTCACGACACCCTATCATCCAGTCACTAATGGCACTGTATAACGTGCTAATGGCACTTTAATTTCTATTATATGAAAGTTAGCTGCATCTGGATCAGTGCATTGTAACGATTTTCTCCCTAGCGCCTTATTAAAATATTGAATTAGTTACCACAGGACAAGTAAGATATATTCTTTCCAAACTTTATATGGCTGTAAGTCACTGTTGCAATCTAGTCTCCAACATATCCTTGAATTGGCTAATTCAAACAATGTAGAGCTTACCCTACAATAATTAACTGATGAAATTATACGCCTCTAATCTATGGCTACTAACAATAAAATACTAATTTTAGAGAAAGAGATCAAGCCTATGAGTGATGACCTGCTCTCCCAAAATATTCCTTGGGAGATTTAGTATTACCCTACCATCATCGATACAGGGGTAAGAAACATAAACTTGTGACTAGTTGGTCTGGTCCTTATTGAGTGATACACTGAAGGGGCCAAAATAATCTATTGTTGCTACTGGTACTGGCACTGTCATCAATCATGTGCATAGTTGTTTCCTGCAAAATATCATCCCCCTTGGCAAGATCTTGAAGGGGTTATTGTTGGGATTCGACCTTCAATGAATTGGTTTGATTTGGTTCATCCTTCAATTGATCCAAATTTTCTTATCTCTAAAACTCTAATTAATAATTGAACAATCTTGTTAGATCAATATCCCTTGTAGCCTAGCAAAGTTGTCAAAGGAAAGCCCGCTGTTGATCCTTCACCTGACCAAGTTCAGGGTGCAGAAGATATTGACAGTGGAGGTCATTGCTACCATGAAAGAAATAAGTGAAGTTGCAACCTATAAATATTTACTCCTTTTAGTTTAATAGATATGTTTTACCTCCAACTTTGAATTACACTTTGTTTGAGTTTTGAGCCTTTTCAGCAACTCCTCTCCAGACGTTGGCATAACAATTTACTAATTTATTACAATAGGTCCCTCAAACCCTATTGAAAATCTTAATTTAGGTCACCAGATCCTGTTATAAGGTTCTTTGGCTCTCCCCACCAATCTTACCTCATAGAGAAAAGTTACCCTATCCATTCTGGTATACTTCATAGGAATGACTGCCCTCAGCTACCCTATCTCAACATTGGTTAGCCAAAATGTTGTCATAAGTTCACTCAGAGTATTGTGGAATATTGTTTACCGAATGTATAGCAGCATTGGTTGCCAAATCCAGTAATAAACATTTTGAGCAGATATATCAGGAAATGAATCCTTGATAGTAGCAATATAATTGAAATGTTAACATCTTCCAATTTCATTTTTAGTAATTCATCTTCATCATCAGCATTTTGGGCCTTTTATTCTAAATGGCGAGTTTAGGATTAAGCAACCTATAATATAATCTCAGGATCATTTGCCTTTGCCTTTGTACAAGTTCTCATATCAAAATTTAGATCTATGCCTTGATGGGAAGATTTGTAAACAGGTTCATCAGCAAACAGGTCAGAGATTTCAATTTTCTGGAGCTTATCTGGTAGAACTGAACAACCTGCAGATCTAAATTTGTTTCTCAACTAGACTGCAGGGCCTTTACCTGAATTCTCATTGACATCCTTTTATAAACCTAAACAAGGTTCACCTGGTCCTTTTTTCTCTTGATCCAACACTGAGAAGCATAATGACCTATATTTCCACATCTGTTGCAAGTGCTGCGCGGTTTATTACTAGGCCATTTTGGTCCTTCAAAAGTGTTTCCCACTCAATTAACAAAAATCCTTTTTTGGTTTGGGTTTCTTTTCCAGATTGTGTTAAAATCTGGCTGAGGTTTAAAATTTAATTTGGTGCATCAAAAGTAGAGGCCATTTCTTTCAAGTACTCTATCATTTGAGAGGTGGTAGAGCTGTTGGTCAATGTCAATACCATAAATTGGTTTAAATCTCAATAAGGTTGGAGCACTGTTTTCATCACAATGTGAGCTTCAAAATCACTCATAGCATTAAATCCTATCAAGATTTGCGCCTCTTGATAGATATGATTGGTGAACTCTCCTTTTTTTTAGTACTAGATGGTCCCAATCCGGAGGGGGGGATTCATCGATGTTTATTGAATTACGCCTGGGCTCCTAAGAGCCTGAGGCGAGGGAAGGGGAGGGAGGAGGCATCGAGAAAGGGAAGGGGGTTTGCGCGCCAGAGCCGTGCTGCAGTGACAACTGAGCGGGGGAGGGTTGGCGACATAGTGCAGACCTTCAGGGCCATCTCAAAGTGTACTTGAAAGTGGGTGATCATGTGTGGAAGGGTCCACACCTGCTGGTCAAAGGCAGCATGAAGGAAGGAGTTATGGATGGTCCAGATGGCTGTGGCATAGGCGAGGACACGGAGGGGTCGGTGGCAACCAGGCAATGTCTGCTCAAACATGAGGTCTTGCACAGGGTGTCCAGACCAGGGCTGAGCATGGAGGAGCGCGCGGGCCTTTGGCCAAAATGCGGCGACACCTGGACAGGTGAAAAAACGATGGAGGTGGGAGTCAATAGGCTCCACACAGCGTGGGCAGCTTTGGTGCTGGAAGGTAGGGCCATTCCGGTCCCCTATCCTGTATAAACAGTGGAGCACCCTCCATAAGGTGTTGGACACCTTTGCTGACAGGATGGGGTGATAGACGTCCTTCCACAATTCCTTAAGGTCAAATCTCATGGAGGGAGGGAGGAGCTCAAGGAGTCTTGGGCGGATGGGAGGACGATCTTGGGGGTTGAGGCGAGTTGTGACAACTTGTCCATTGTGCACAATTGCATGGCGATGGGGGCTGAGGCCAGGGCCTTCCCTTCTGTATGGGAAGGCATGGTGGATCCGCGCGCCTACTCGTTTCAGGGCAAGGAGAGCCTGGTTACAGTAGGGGGATGAGGATGGTTTTAGGCGATGGCCTGGGTGGTTTGTGAGCCACTCCCCTAATGAGGTCAGAGATGCTCTAGGAAGACCCAGGGCTGCTGACACTGACTGGCGGAGGGCGGGCGCTCATTGGGGCATGGGGGTCGCGTCCCAGCAGACAATCGGCCATAGGAACTTCAGGAAGATTGTGGTGGCGTGGGATCGCGTGTCCAGAAGCCCTAGGCCCCCTTCATTGCAGGGTTGGGAAATGGTTGAGAGGGCCATTGGTGGATGGTTTGAGCCCCTGATCCAACAGCGGAGGAGTACATTGAGCCGCGCATAAAAGGCATCTGTGAATGGGCAGACGTGCGCTAGGAACCAGACTTTGGAGAGGAGGAACACATTGGCCATCAGAGCTCGACCCTGGGGGGTGATGTGCCGCCGGTTCCAGCTGGCAATCCTGGAGTTAACTGCTGCGAGGAGCAAGTCATCATTGTCTTTTAGCGCAACTCCTTGTTGGTTGGTGAGAACGCCCAGGTGACGGAAGGTACCGCGCTCAGGTTCAATACCAAATGGTGGGGGGAAGGTGGGGGAGCCGACCTGTACAACTGTTGTCTTGGAGGTGTTGACCATGGCGTTGGACGCCTTGGTGTAACTCTCAATGGTCACAGCAGCGAGGGCAACATCCCCAGGGCAGCCAAATGCAATGGCAGTGTCATCTGCAAATGCCATGGTGCGTGTGAGGGGCTTTACCTGGGACCAGAATCCCTGTTAGCTTGTCCTGTAAGGAGGCCAAGAGGGGGTCAAGGGTGATGTTAAAAAGGATAGGGCTCAGGGGGTCCCCTTGCCGGAGACCTTGTCCAACTGGTACTGCCACTGTAAAACCCATTGGCGCCAGGACTCTGGTGTGGAGCTTGTCATAGAGCGCTGATATCCAGCGCCTAGCTGCGGGTGGTAGATGGAAGCGGGCCAGGGAAGCATCAATATACTTCCAGGCTACCCGATCATATGCTTTCTCCATATCCAGGAGAGCCACAAAGCCATTCACTCTACGAGAATTAGCAGTCAAAGTCACGTGAAGGTCATTATAGTAGCATAACGACCTCCCCGGAATAAAACCGTGCTGGGATGGGGAGAGGCGAGGTGACACCCATTTGGTGATGCGGTTGACCAGAAGCTTCGTGAAGAGCTTGTGGTCTGTGTTGATCAACGCTATGGGGCGCCAGTTCGCCAGGTTCTCACGGTCTGACTTCTTGTGAATGAGGGTCGTGATTGAGCCTCTGGAGTCGGGGAGGACCTCGCCATTCACCAAGAGTGCAGCGAAGAGGTCGCGGAGGGTTCTGGCTATCACTGCAGGTTCCAGAAGGTACACCTCGAAGGGTATTCCATCTGGGCCTGGGGCTTTAAGCCGTGGGGATTTCAGAAGGGTTTCCATCACCTCCTGGATGGAAATAGGCGCCAGTAGAGCCTCATCAGCCCGTGGGTTAATGGGCAGCTCTGGAGCCCGCCACAGGAAGTCTTGGATGTCCGATGGGTCCACCTGGGTGGCATGGAAGAGGCTGGAGTAGAAGCGGTGTAGTTCCTGCGTGATTTCCTCCTTATCCGAAGTGGTTGTAGTGCCAATCTTCAGTGCAATAATATCCTGCGCTGTTGACCGGGCTTTCTGTTTCTGAAAGAAGAAGCGGGTGGGGCGTTCCCATTGAGCATAGTAACGAGATGTTGTAAAGTTTGCTGCCCGTTCTTCCTGCAGTGTGAGCTCCAAGCGGAGTGCTTCCTGCGCCGCTTCCTAGTCTTCCAACCATCTGGGAGAGGGCGAAGGCTGGCAGTTTCGCTCCAGATGTCTGATTCTGGCTTCCGCCCTTTTGACTCTGGCGCGAGCTGCAGTCATCTGGGCTTTGGCACAGTTGTAAGCAACGCGGGTAATGCCCTCCTTGGTCACCGCCCATCTAGCCTTGTGGTCAAGAAGGTGGGGGGGAGGTGAAAGTCTCCCGGATGGTCATAGACAGCTTCTCCTTAGTGAAGGGGTTGTTGAGAAGAGCTGGGGCAACCCTAGGCCAGAACCTACGCGACGGTCTAAGTGTGGTGGTGAGGACAACGGTGAGTGACCTGTGATCACTCAGATGGTTGTCACGAGAGATGGGAGAGGAGACGCGGCCAATTAGCAGGGGGCCAATCAGTGCCATATCTATGCGTGACGCTGACTGGAAAGCTCCTCCATCATACTGGATCCTAGTCATGCAACCTAGGCCAGACGCGGAGGGTGGAAGCGCATCTATAAAGCCACTCAGGCAAAGGAAATCCTTGAGGCGACTTGATCCAGAGCGTTCCTTTGCTGCAGGGGGTAAGAGTCACGGACGCGACTTATGGTTGTGTTGAAATCTCCTAAGAGGACTGTATTCCGTGGGAGATTGAGTTGGACGAGCTCTTTCAAGAGCCGATTTTGCTCATGACCTGCATTAGGCAGGTAGATGCTTGCAGCGAAGAAGGAGAAGTCAGGAGTGGTGAGTTTGGCCAGTATGAGGCGGCCACCTAGATATTGTGAAAAAGAATGGGTTTTAACCTGGGGATTCAAAACAATAAGGGCGGCATGGTTTGTCCAGAAGGAGTTGCCTCCAAACTGTTAATTCCATGCAGATTGTTCGTGGGGGAGGATATGGGGCTCCTGGACAGCAGCGACGTCAATTTGTGCTGACCTGAAGTTTTGGAGGAGGCGGGCTCTCCACTTAAAGTCCCGCAACCCATTTGCGTTGATGGATTGCAGGGCCAGGGTGCTGCCATGTGGACTCATAGCTGTTCCCCTCCATGTCCTGGGGGGTTGCCAGCGCTTAAACCTGCTGCTGTGAGGCGGCTAGTTTTGAGTCCTTTAGCTTGACTATTAGCTGCAATCCGTGAAGAGCGTCGAGGGTTCTTAGGGGAAGGAGAGGGTGGGGGGGAGGAGGACCCAGTAAGCCAGCCTAGGATGCTGCCCCCACTCCGTTACAGGGGAAGGACCTGAGGGTGCTCAATGGTGACCTCCGCGGTGTCCCCATTTGATGAGTCTGAGTCCATATTCACTTCCTCCAACGCTTCAAAGGATCCGCGTGAAATGGACTGTGGGGTTGTGGTAGGACTCTTTGAGGTGGCACTTCTACCGCAGGCCGCGGGTTGCCAGTCCATGCTTGTGGGCATAGCTCCATTGGGAGCTGAGGGTTGATGCGATAAATCGCTGGTGGAGGTTGGTGGGGGTGCCGCGGAGCCCTGAGTGGGGGTGGCTGACGAGGGGCACCCTGTGGGAGATGCCCTGCGCCTAGTGAGAGAGGGAGTTGACTCTGGGAGATTGGATGGGGTGCCCACTGGAAGGGGGGCATGAGCGTGAAGGTATCCCATACCAATAGTGGGGTTAGCTGTTTCAACTGCTAGGCGTAAGGCCTCAGGGGACAGGTCTTGAACGGGAACCCATTGTGTGGGTTGTGGAATTGCTGCTGCGGCCACGTGGGATCGTTTTTGGCCTGGTTTAGGCCCCTGGATGGTGGCTAAGAGGGCTTGTTTTTGAGCTGTGCAGCCACTATACAAGTGTCCAAGGGCGTTACACCATGAACACCGGGGGCGCGCGCCTGATCAGGGTCGACAAAAAAGATCTCAGGGCATGCCCCAACTACCGCCAAATGAGGAATAACCTCAATGTTGCGGGATACAGTGGGGGAGGGGATGAATGACGCCCTAGCAGTGCGAGCTCTTTGAGTGGGAGCATAGTAAGAGGGGACGCTAAAGTCCACTGAAAGAACAGACCCAAACTCCATTAAACCACGATGGAGCGCCAGTTTGAGAGACTCAGGATCAACAGTCGTTGGTAGGTTGGAAAAAGTAACCCACGAAATTTTCTCCAGGTGAGAGCGTGTGCGGGAGATGTGAAGAGATCCACGTGGAATGATGACCTGGAGGGTGGCAGCATGGTCAGCAAGGGCAGCTTCAGTGAAGCCCACATCGATGTAGTGGCCCTCCACTGATTCATGGATGGTGGTGTTAATTGGAAATGTCTCCGCAATCGCTACAAAGTATGAGAAGTAATCCTCTGTATAGAATTCAACAGGGTTATGCCCATAATAAAGGCGAATTGCGTGGGAGAGGGTTGAGCGAGGTAGAGCTTTTGCGCTCTAGTTTCAGCCCATTTCTTCTTAACATCAGCAATAAATGCCACTTCACGGGTATCAGCTTTGGGTAGCGTTGGTGCCAGAGGTTTTTGCCATGCCCCAGTGGCTCCTTTGGTACGTTTGTGTTTGCTTTGGGCTGCAATCGCAGGTTGAGTGTGAGCTGGTGGTTTGAACAAGTTTGTGGAGTTCCCTTGTTGCTGTAATGTTACAGCAGTTGCTGGCGTCATTTTAAATTGAGGGGCGGATTTTTGGGCCTCGCTAAATTGGGGAGGCCCATCCAGATTGGAATTAACTCCAGCCAATTGGGAGGAGGGAGATGTTTCATCACCATCCCAATCTATTTGGGGTAAATTCATCCCAAGTATTTGCTGTGATTTTGTGGGCAAAACTCACTGGCTAATTGGTGAATTGGTCGTTTTCAGTATATGGAGATAAAGTGCCAACTTGAGAAGTGCCAATTACGGGGTTTAAATGGGACGGGTGAGATTGGAACTGGTGTGAAGTTCCAAAATCCAAACCATTTGAATCCTCATTGGGAAGAGTAGATTGTCCCAATTTGGTGCTTAGTGAACCAGAATGTGCGGCTAATCCAACCTTACATCTGAGGGTTTGGGGGCCAGGTAGCTGGGTATCGCCCCTCATGGAGGGAGCCAGAAACACGGCGTCAGCAATAATAGATGGGGCTGAATTAGCTGACACAATGGGGGAGGTGAATGCCTGGATGGGCTGAGTTGCATTCAACTGAGCAGGCGCCATTAAAACAGTGTGTGTGATGGCCTCCTTGGTTGGAGGGGGCCCAGCGGGTTGGTGGGAGGCAGCGCACACAGAGCTGTTAGGCGTGCAGGTTGCAGAAGTGCGATCAGGTGAACTGGCGCTAGTTGAAGTAGCTCCAGGTTGGGGGGTGGTGCCTGCTTTCATGGCTGCTGCTTGAGAGTGGGAGATTCTGGTTGACCCTGAGGTGGGTAACCAAGGGTTGCTTCGTTTGGCGGTGGTGCTGGCTCGTTTGGCATAGCCTGTGGGTTCTTTTGCGGGGTTTCCCGCCATATTTGCTAATAGTTTTCATAAATCTCTTTAGTGGAGCTAAATTTCAGGCTGAATTGATTTTCAAAAAGTGATGCTTAGCAGAAAGAGAGATTGGTGAACTCTCCTATAGTTTCATCTTTCCATATTTGTATTCTATTGAACTCTTGCTTTTGGTAGCCATTCTTTCAGGGCTACCAAATTCCTCCATAAATGCATTTTTGCCTTGTTATATGACCAGTTCTCCCCCTAAAAATGGGGTAATACCATTTTCTGGCAATTGGTATCCAAGCAATTGATTACCATAACAGCTTTTTTGCAATCACTGCACCCAAACATAGCTATTTACATTTAATCTGAAGAATTCTGGGGCATTATCCTAATAGAACATTGGCAATTTTGGGGTAGCCAAAATTCTTCAGTTCCCACAGGATCAATTGCAGGATGATAAGGGAAGCCAGCCATTCTAGTGCCAGATGGAATGTTATCTAGGGTCAACACCAAAATGGTGGTAAATGTACTTGGCATGAGTTGGGTGGGCTGATTTCTCTCCACGTTACTTTTCTATATAAGTCATATCACCAAATTAAATTTCCGCCTGAACACAAGTACATTAATGTTTTCATCTATTTTATTTATTTTAGAAGTTTACAATGTTTCTCTCATAATAAACACTTTTATCAAGCTTTAGCTTTAAATGCAATTTTAACATTAGCAGTTTCTTCACACATTTGTATGCTTTTGATCTAATTTGGAGATCTTTATAAATAATTTATCATTGTCTTTTGTGACAAGGTGGTTTCTTCTTCCACTTTAGGCAATTCGCTCCACCACTTTGGTTAAATCAGCCTGAGCTGCCAACATTTGGGTGTTATGGTTAACGCTCTCCAACTCCTTATATAACTGCTATATTTCACCCTGAATGTAAGACAGTTGTTATATTTTCAGCAAGATTCAATTACCCCCTGTAGTGAGCACCAGATGTAAACTATCTTGGTAAGTTTACTGCACTGGTTTGGACTTTTTGTAAGAATAAAGAGGATACTAGTTGTATGGGGATAACTAGTCAGTCAAGGCTTTTTTATAAGTGGCTTCTACCCCACTAGGTATACTCTTACTATGGCTTGAGAAATTAACTAGAGAATTTTATTCCCTTCAACTCTTCAATTTAAAAGTAAAATATAATTTATAATATCTGAATTCTTCTCCTTATTAGAGAATACTAGGGGTTTTTATAGGGCAAAAATAGCACACCTTTTCAACTGGCTTAAGAAAATCAACCATTAATCTCCTGAAGCTTTTAACCCCTTAGTATTAACCTCCAAACATAGCAAATTCAATCACCTTTGTCAATCTTCTGTAGGGCAGTCTTTATAGTTAAGCAGCCACCTATTGGTGTCTGGAATCAAACTTTGATCTTGTAGGGGCTGCGTTGCCTGATTACTCCTACAAACTACTGCTAGAACAAGCGTTAAAAATACTTTGGTAGATTTTAAAAACGCTACTAGATGTTTGGTGCCTCAGCCTGAATAAATATAGTAGAAATTCAAATATAACTATCTAGCTACCATCAAATTACCTATTAACATTGTTGGGGATAATCCCCAAAAAATATTAATTACAACCAATCATCAGTTTTACATCCTTTGTTGAATTGTGAGTTATCTTTAAAAATAGTAATCATCGCCAAACAATAGACTGTTAACTAAAAATCTTTGAAAAGCTTGTTTTTTAAGCTGGAAAATAAGTGCACCAAATTAAAATAGATTAAAGAATAATCTATACTGAGAGATAACTGGATAATTATAAAAAGTCCAGCACATTTTTAAAATGGTATTCAGGCCCAAAACTAACCTATTATGCCAAAGGATTAAGGGTACTCTCCTATTGGCAGGTTTATCTGTTCTGGCAGTCAGGTTCTTGAGGGGCCTGATCATTACAAGTCAAACCAAATTGCAACACCATAAATTTCCCATACAAAGTCCACGTTGTGAAACCCTTTTTATCTAAAGCACCTGAATGATCTGATCATCTATTTTATTGTCAACTTTACCTGCTCCCATGCCAATGATGTCTAGCTGCATCTATCTATAGAAGATCTAAATCTATGCTGGAAACCCCTTAGTTTTCATTTTCAGTCACCTATGCACCACTTGAAACTTAAATGGTCCATCAGAAAGAGAATCCCTTTAAGAGGATATAAAAGTTGATACTCTTCCTAGTTACAAAGTTACATAATCCTGGTAACCAGGATAGTTTTTCCTGACCTTACAAAATTTGGTTTCATGGTTAAATTAAGCACATTATTGCTAGTTAGATGGGACAAGGGTATATTTCAATTGCAACCTAAAAATTTAAAATACAATCACCCCAAGTTTCCTTGACTTCATCAGCCAACAATATTTTTGTACAATTATAAAATTGCAATAGTTTGACACACAATATAGATCTTACAAGTTTAAATTGTCAACTAGAACTGAATGTAAGGTTGCATAGTAAACCAAATAATGCAGATGATCTCAGCTTTAAGTTCTCAGAGCTCAGGATTGATTATTAAAAAGGGGTGTGGCATAGTTGGGAGGGTATCCCACTATCACCCCTCATATCATGGGTTCCAATCCTATCGTGGCAGAAATTTTATTTCTGTGCCAAGAGGATATCAATACATGTGGATTCGTGCACCATGCCTCAGTCTGACCAAGCAAATCAGTGAAGTTAGATCATGTAATCCTAGCCTATCAAAACATGTGCAGGAAGGTTTTAATCCCAGTACTTGGGTTTTGTCCTCCACTCCTATATTTTCACTCCCTGCTCCCTGTCCTCACTATCAGTGCAGTATATTTGTCCCAAGGTCGGCCCACCTCAAATAAAAAAGGATTGATTATTAAAACTTAGGGCCTAGATTTTTCTTTATTGGTGCAATCCTTAAGGCCACCCCACCAAGCTTGCTTTTCCAGTTTGAAATTCTAGCTTTTATTTACCCAATAAACTTTAAGTGACTCTGATATCATTATCAGATGCCAAGGCTTTTTTGCCATTTTATACTTTTGGCTTTCCAGTGAAGCTGCATTGGCAGAAGTTCTCAGCTTAGCATCCTCGCTCAAGCTTCTCAACCATGGCAGACTTTCCAAAGTCATTAAAGGTTGATAGTGGTACCTTACGGTCCATTAAACCTTAAGCATCCTGTAAACCAGATTTTTGCATGTTTTAAAATCAAGGTATTTCATCCATCATCTATACAAATTTATATGAGATCATAGCTGCTACTGCACTCTGATCAGTGCACATTGTGATGGTGTAGCTGACACCCTTACCACTTAACCAAAGTTAAAGCATCTGCCCTTTAATGCCATCTTAGTATCATTGAACCTATATGTTTAGGATTATATAACTTCAGCGCACTGCACTTGATGAAGCTCCCGGTTTAGGTTTAGCAGTTATCTATCCCTCTACGTACAACTCTGTCAATCACCTCTATTAGGCTTTGTAGGCGCTCTCCCATCCTTAGCCTAGCGGTACCCTTTAGCAACTGAGGGTTGAGGGCCTAGAATCTCCGGAACATCCTTCTTTATATCCTTAAAGTGCCAGTCTCAGATCAACCTTGAACAGTTACTGCCGGTTCCAGAATACCTGGAAACATCGTGGCTCAGACTTAAAGTATCCGAGTTGAGCAGATCCGGAGTCTAACTGATAAAAAACGAAACTTTAAACCTCGATTAAAAAAGGGTATGACCTTACTTTAAAAATCCCAAGGCAATTAAACCCGACGGTACCTTAGTTGGGGAGCTAAACCTGTACCCCTAAAGGTAGTACCAAGGATCACCCCTTATCAGCACAGCCACCAGATGTCAAGACGGCCTTTACAAAAATTTTAGGCCAAAGGGTTATCGACTGTACCTTATCGGCTGGTCGAGCCTAAAAGGGATTACATGCTTGATTTAGCCACCGCCCAGGTTTTTGAGATGGGGCGGACAAGTAGGGTCGATAGATCTGGGGTTAAGCAAAACTTTAGGCTGAGGGGAGGTGACCAACGCTTTAGGTGAAATGAGCCCATCGTTTCAACTTTAAAGAATGTCCATTGGATGGGTTAAGCCCACCGTTTCAACTTTAAAGGGCTATGTCAACTTAGCATGAAAGGTAAACGGGGTATGGATCTTTAAGTTGGGGAACCTTGATACCGGCTGGTTTCAGAAAGAAGGCAGCGAACTCCAGTCCCAATCGGCCAGTTAAGGCTTAAGATTTTAGAATGGTCGTTAAACCTAAGCTTGGTAAGGGTTGGTAGAGAAACAGTACATATCAGAGTGGAGGATCAGCCCCAACTACTTGGAGTTGGGCGAAGGTGGTAGAGGATCAGCCGATACGGGTCGATATTGGGTGGGGTTGATTCGAGCGTCGAGATTGGTCGGGGATCCAGCCCAAGTTAGGTTAAAGCTGGAGAAATCCTGAAGTGGGGATTTAAGGGCTCCATTAAAGTGGTTTGAGCCATGCAATCCAAAGGTTATAGGATGGTAAAGTGTCAACCTCAAGGGTTAAGGCTTTGAAAAACGTAGATTTATTGGATTGAAGGGTGTAACGTATCGAAGGGTGAAAGGAAAAGCTGTAAGAGGCCTCTAACTTTCAACCTTTCGGTAAGTTATGTCTAGATCTTGAGTGACCCGAGCCATGGCCCGAGTACTCAAGGCCAAGGCACCCGTCACTCTTCGACAATTGCGATGTTGTACCACATCTCCTCGTTGGTGGGAGGCCGCTTCTTGCACACGAAACCGGCCTGGCCCATCATGTAGGCGAAGGTCTTGGGGTCGGGGACGTCCTCGGGATCCAGGTCGGCGCCCTGGCAGTGGTCGGCAAAGGCTTGGAAGACCTTCTCGAGGGCGGCATAGGCATACGGCTTCATCTGCAGGCGGCAGTCGACAAACTCATCAAAGGTCTCCTGGACGTCGTCGTCAATTTCGGGCTCACTCTCCGTCTCGTCCTCATCCTCATCCCGTTTGACTTTGAGCTGAGTGACGGTGTGTTCGCGATATCGCCCCTTGGCAAGCATGGGGTTGGTCGACGCGGCCGGCTTGTTCGCCATCACCGCGCCCACCGGCTTGTCGTCATCCTCATCGGGGGTGGAGCTTTGGGCGGGCCGCGACGCTTCATCGGTGTAGACTCCGCTGGCGGGAGATTTCCCCGCCTATCGGGCGGCGTAAGCTGGTTTGGGTCCTGGTACGGGTCGTTGGGATGGTAAGCGCGCGGGAAAGCGAGGTCATCCTGGGACCTGTTTGGCGGGAGGAAATAGCTTGAGTGAGTACCCATGGGTGGGTAGCCAGGATGGTTCAGCCCCGCCGCGGGCATCGTGGGTGGGGACATGGCGACGTAGGGTGAGTGATAAAAGGAACCAGCGGATAGCGAGGCACTCACGTTACCGTAGGGGGACCTGGTGTGCGGTGGCGCGGGATGCGGTGGTAGCTGCATGGGGTAGTGCCCATAAGCCTCGGGTGGGTAGAGTTGCGATTGGGTCGCCATGGCGCGTTGCTCGGCAAGGTAACGTTCCTTTTGCCGCTCAAACCCACGGTCCAGCGGCTGCTCGGGGGGATGGAGCCGTGCATTGGCGTTGGTGTACCGGTTGGCGGCGCGCTGCTGTTCGATGGCCGAGATGGCGCCCACCAACCCGCCCGAAGGCTTTTTGGCCTCTTTGGCGCCCAACTGAATCAAAGGACCATACCGCGGCTGGGTAAGGGCCAGCTGGTCATTGTAGCGCGCAAACTCTTGGGCTTCCAAGAGCGTCGAGGGACGCTGAAGCGCTGGATTATATGCATTGAAAGCGGCCATGGCCTGCGGGTCGTAGTAAGTCGGCATGCCGTCGGGCGCATACTCTACGGATTGGTTAAGCATGGACGCCCTCACGGCGTTGGGATCAGCTTGGGCTAAGCTGGTGCCGATCGGCGCGTCGTCATCCTCCAGCCCAGGTTCCTTCTGGGGTCCCTCGTCGCTGGAGGCATCGGAGGCCGTGGGAAGCCTGACCTTGCTGCGAGGATGTCGCTTGGGGAAGTTCGCTTTTTCGACCCTTTTACCTTGAGACGCCATCGTGAAGGGTCGCGCCTGTACCTTATGGGGGTGGGGGGAAGCGGGTGTAAAGGCAGAGCTGGGCCGGATCCCGTGGCCAGGGGTGGGTTCATCAGAGCTTGATTCGCCCTCCGATTCAAGCTGTTTAGGGCGTCGGTTCTTGGCATTCGCAATTGGCTTTTCTTTAGTGACGCGTAACCTGATGGCCTCGTCCGAGTCCGAATTTTCCGAGGTGACGGATCTGGCGAGTCGCGCCTTGGGAAGAGGATCCGAATCCTGGGGTTGGGCGGGCGTGTCAGGCTTTGCAGGGGTGGAAGGTTTAGTGGGGCTAGACTTGGTGTCCTCCGAGTCTTCGGGGCTCACGAATTTGACACCCTTCTTAGAGGTTGCAGGTTTAGGGGTTGGATCAACGTCGGAACCTTCAACCTCTACCAATTGGGTTGGCGTAGGAGGTTCATCGACCTTGCCATTGAATGGAAGCTCGCCCGCATTATCATGACTGATGGGCTTCTCCTGGGGGGCTCCGTACTGGCCAATTTGGAAGGATCGACGCTCGGCAACCCAATTTCATTCAAATCGAGTGACTTTGGTGAAACAGGCGACAAGGAGCCACTGCTGGGCTCCGCCACTACCCCATCCTGCTCTTTCCAAAAAACGGACTGCAGCTGGCGGAGTTCGGGTCCCAAATCGTCCGACTTTGAATTCGCCAGGTAAGATTTCCGAACGTATGTTGGCGGTTCTAAAGAATCAGAGCAGGATCGCGTTAACACTTACCAAACTCATTCTCTTCATGGCTGTCGGATTCAGATCCGGAGTCAAACACCTTCCCTTCCTTCTTGAAGACGGGGCTGGGCTCGCCGGGTGCGGCAGAAGCCGGCGATGACGTCACCGTCGCAAATTTTCTAGCAGCCAGGTCACAAAAGGCTTGACGGGAAGCGAAGAAGGATTCGTCGACGGATGGAACGGCCATCACTTCGGGAAGGTCGAGGTACAGGTTCTGGGAGTCGGGGAGGGGGAAGTATGTAAAGCGGCGAGGACGGCCGTGAAGCTGAAAGGCGTCAAAGGCAGCGACGAGAATCGTCAGCATCTCGCGCTGGGAGGGCGCCATGACAAGGATGAAGGGCGGGTTGGTCAGGTTGACGGCGGACTCGCGGTGAGCGCACACGGAACCATCCAACCGAAGCACGCTGGCATAGTCGGTAAAGTCATCCTGGTCGGGGAAGATGGCGTAGGCCAGTTGGAGACAATCCAAGGTGAAGACGAGGTCAGTCGAATATTTCGCGGGTGAGAAGGTGATGAGGGGGCCGCTGGCATCGGTTCGGATCGCCATCCAGTACCGGCCCCACTCAAGGATGCCGCTACAGCGCATCTCGACGAAACCCGAATATGCTGAACCTTCAGAAAGAAGGGGAGCATACAGCTCAGTTTCCAGCATCAAGCCCGTATACCACTCATGTAACAGGGCCGCTTCGAAGCAAGCCAAGCGCAACGCCAGCATCCATATGCTGAGTTCGTCCCCAGACTGGGTTTGAAAAAGAACCGATTCGCCCCCGCCGAATTGAGGATAAAGACGTGGTCGGCCTCGTCCAGCTTTGTAGGGTAGACGTTGCAATCCGCCACGTTGATGAAGTTGGGGGCCTTTTTCTTAATGGCCTCGACGCGCGGAAACTCACAGTCGGTGGGGGACTTGACGGACCAAAACATAAGGGTGGTGCCATTCAGCTCCACGTACCACTCAGTCCACCGACGTTGTATGAAGGGGGTCTTGTCGGGGCCCAAGTCATTCTTCTTCCGCAGGTACCCCGACATGTAACTTTTGGCTGCCTGGAGTTCCAAGCTTCGGTGGAGGGAGCCTACGCCATCAATGAAGTGGGGCTCGAGGGATAAACCACTCGAGAGGGGAAGGGACCGGCCAGAACCTAGAAATCAACAACTTGGTTAAAGTTGGCCTTACTGGTTGAACTGGCCGAGTTCATGCGAATCCTGTAGGGAATGGATGAAGACATCGTGCGGCCTCTAAAGCATCGGTATCTAATGAAGTGCAAAGTTGTTCAGCCAAGGATATGAAGCAAATAAGAAGTAGGATCCCCAGGCATAAAAAGTGAATGAACCAAAGTTCAACTGTGGAGCAGCAGAAGCGAAAATTCCCTTTAAAGTATAAAAAACAGTTGGAGCGTACGAACGCCAATTTACTCCAACCAACCACTATCCCATGTCCAGCCAACCAAAGCACCCAACCTGATAGTGTGGGATTCATAGCCCTTTGAGAACCATGTATCAAATTATTTATAAAGCGGATATGAATATAGGAACGTTTAACCCTAAGCTTAAAGAACCAAGCATAAAAACCGGGGCAAAAAATTATAGGCAACCCAATCTCCAAACATGCGTTTAAACAGAGCGATTGGGCTTGACAAATTCAAGCCCAGACTGGCAATGGAGAAGTCATACTTTCAAGTAGGAAATAAAACCAGAATACTCAAGCTGTTAAAAGGCACTTACCAGAAAGCAAAGACAATGCCGGAGTTCAGAGAGAAGTGTGGTAAATAAATTGGTTGACGCATCGGAGGAGGCGAAAGCTGATTGTCCTAAATTGGAAGTGCATTCGGTTGCAGTTGAATGGATCCGCCACCCTCCAGAATCCATCCGGAATTTAGCTTCTTACCCACCCTCGCAGCGTCATAAAAGTTAGCCACAGTATCCCAAAATAGAAATATCAGGCACTCTCATGGACAGGTAACTGATAGATGCGTGAGCCACAGTTATGCCATTAATCCTATGCCGTCTGAGAACTATATAGCGCCCATACAATTTCTCGATCGTTTTGATTTATCCGAACCGATTAGATCCACGGCAGGTTAATGGATTTTAATTGGACTCAAACGCAGATGTCGAATTCGATTTTGTTATCGAATTACCATTTTCGAAATGTAGTCACCAATATGAATTAATTCGATTTCATTGTTGAATTATCATTTCACAAAACGTAGCTAGGATGAATTAATTCGATTTCGATATCGAATTAACCTGTCTAAATAAAAAGCAGCTAGATTTTAAAAAACTTTCGAGTAAAGTATTTCAGATATACTGGCTTCATACTGAATTAAATGGCTTACGAGATTTGATGTGCGAATTGGTATTACATCACCCAGAATCCATGGTATCCACCTAGTAAATCCACCACTTTCATTTTCACTGGTAGGTTAGATAATACCATTTATAACTATAACTCCACCCTCAGTTAAAGATAAACACGCGTCATGGCCCCACTATTACTAAAAACACGTGTCATCAGAGTAGAATCCGAGTATCGCCGATCGAACCACACTTAACTAATCATCCAAATTCCACCAAGGGTTGTACATAAGCTGCGCTTTACCAAGATCAAGCATCAGTAAAGCTACCCGGTATTCTGACCCACTTGCAATCAAGTTCATTTGCCAGTTGGGTGAGGCCTACTCCCAATCTTCCTAATTGGATTTTGCCGACGCTCGCTAACCTAAAAACTATTGATATGATGACAATAAGCTCCATCATAAAATCTTGCTCAAAATCGATTCTGTAGTTGGCTTAGATTGACATAATATCGTTTAAAATGCACTCTATAAAAAAGTTTAATAGAGCTCAAAACTCCATAAAGGTACTCGTTTAAACACCTAATCGTCTCAAAGTTAAATTGATGACTAGGCCAAGGCAAACTAGCCTGGTGTTTTGATTTGAGAAGTTAGGATGCGAGGAAAATTACAGCTATCTGAGTTGGCGTTAAGTAAATATCGTTCGAATTATGATTTTACATAACCCTAAGGTAGATGAGCATGATCAAAAATAAAAAAGACAGTTTAAAAACTTTCTTTACTTAAAGAAAAATAGAATCAAAGAAGTAAAAAGTAAAAAAAAAGTTGCACTAAAAAAATTGCTAAAAATCACTTTAAATTTTTTTCATATATGACTGCAAGAAAAGCAAAGTGTGCACACTTAAATACAATATATATGCAAAGTATGTCAATATATTTACAATATATAAATTGTAATGCAATGTGTTGTATATATTATATAGCCATACAATATCCCTCATAAAAACATATATATCCTTATTGCATGGCTTAATGACATGATTGAGGAAACCAACTGTAAGGATAAAGCTGGTTGTCAGGAGGCCAAAAAGGTCAAATTGCAAGGCCTTCCTGACCTAAAATATACCCTGGACCAATGCTGGGTGCAGATGAGATATACCTAGGTTGGTTCTGGGGATATGCATGATGCTTGGCCCTGGGTTACAGCAAGGGCATTAAAATGCACCAGTTATATCACCAATTATGACAGTTCAATTTGGCTGCTTGTTAAATGGAGTTTTTTAAACCCATTCAGATTTTTAATATTGTGAAATTGGGTCAGCCTTACTTACAATCAATAACTCAAGTTTAGTCAATATCAAGATACAGTACCCTGGCTGATGGTAGTGTGTGCCTATTGGCTTGCTTAGGCTTAGCACCACTCCCTCAGATTAATAAATCTACCCCTATTGTTTAAGTATGTTTCTCAATACCAACCAACCTTGTTAGTTGACTTTCCTAGTAAAATTTCATGTTAGCTTTACATTTTTTAATATGGTTCCTTGGGCAAACCTGTGCATGAACCTCCTCAAGTAGGTCTCTAACAGCATTGATCAGTTTATTTTAACTAAAGTATAACCCATATCTTATGCACCGCTGGGCTGCCCTGGTCCCCTCCAGATCTGTAGGAATCCAGCTTTTGTGTCCTCGCTGGTGCTGCACCGCTGGATCCCACAAGGGTTTTTAATAAAATAAATAATAGGCATTACTATAAAATATAGATTTTTATATTTTTATTAAGAGCTTGGGTAAAAAAAGGATATTCTTCTCTGATATGTGACCAATCAATATTTAAACTGTTTTAAGGATTGGGGGAATTTGAGGATAGGTTCAGAATAGCTCAGATGCTTCCAAATTAGGTAATATAGTATGCGCTCCTATCAGATCTTAGAAAAATTGGGTTAATTTTTGGTAAAATGATAGTTGGGGTTTTGGGGCAGAATATACCATGCAGTAATATTTGATGTATTTTAATTAATCACCACTTGATAAAATGCTTTCACCTTGGGGGACCCCCACCATGCCTATAAAAGGGGATGGTCCCCATGTAGGTGCTTTGAAGGACCTGAAGGTGGTTGGGTTCATACCTTCTGATGGTCACCCCTGGTCTGTTGTGTGGTCAGAGTAATCTGATCACTCAATTTTATGTTTATTGCCCATGTAGGTTTCAAAATGGTGTTACCCCAATTAATGGGGTTCCACCATGAATTGGCCAGGATCTTTTGGCCATTATCCTCAAAATCATCATTATACTTATTTAAACTGTATTTGGGTTCACCACAAACTTGTAAATGGCTGAAATTTTCCTGTTTGGCTGCTTTTGACCCAATTCTTCCTCTGAAGCTGAGAGGCCAAATGTCTGATATCACCCTCCTCAAGAATGTTGGGGGAGAATACAGCTGAAGGAAGCAGCCATGTACTCAGTTAATGGTGACTTCTGTAGCTAATGATTTTATTGAGTATTCATTATCTCTTTTGTAGGTAATGATGAAGGGACCTTCCCAGATTGATCCCAACTTACCGCTTCTAGGAGTGATGAGGTTATGATAGTATAATACCATATCAGACACTTGGAATGTAAGTAGGGGAGTTATGAGCTCATTGGCTGCCTGTCCATCTTTAGTCACCGTTTTTGCTAAGTTAGTCATTGCCTCTGATTGGAGCTTGATGATGCATTGAGCCAATCTTCTCATAACTTTCTCGGGCTCCTCAACTCTAGTGGAGAATACATCCTTAACCAAGAGAGAAGATATTCCTGGTTCTCACCCATACAAGACATGAAATGGGGACATTTTCAATACCTGGTAATAACTAATCTGGTAGGCCATAAGAGCACTGAGTAATTATTGATCCCAGTGAAATGGATCAGAAGATTCCATTTTTTGTAGGATGGATACCAGGATACCATTTGCTCTCTCCACAGTTCCGTTGGTAGAGGGATTGTATGAAGCTGAGAAAAGTTGTTGTGCTCCCATAAAGGTGGCAAGGATTTTTACTACTCTGGAGATGAAGTTATTCCCATTGTCACAGAGTAGTACTTGGGGACAGCCATGTCAAGAGAAAATATTTTGATGTAAAAAGGTGGCTGTGGCCTTGGCCGTTTGAGCAGGAGGAGCCATGGCTTCCACCCACTTAGTGAAATGATCAATAGCTGCTAATATAACTTTTTTCCACTTGTAGTCTGAGAAAGGGGACCTACTACATCCAGACTAATGGTGTAGAATGGTTGCTGAGGGATAATGGGTTGATACTGGTATTGAGTCTTGAAACTGGATTGCTTCTTACATGTAAGGCAAGCTTTCAAGACATCAACAATTAATTTCACCATTCCATCCCAATAGTACTGATCCTTAACCCACTCATACTTTTTCTTCAGCCCTCCATAACTCAGGGTGGAGTGAGCTTCTATGGATAGTGGGTACACGTTCAAAGGGCTGAAGGTAAGGCAGCCACTTTACCCCACTTGTTTATACAACTTCCCATCCTCCACTTTTATATTGTGGAAGTGCTTGGATAACATTTTTTGGGTGGACTCATCCTCATCCTCCCATTCATTTAGGGTCATTAATGGGTCACGTAACCTCTCTGCCTCACTGTTATCCAAATGAAGGACTGGCAGCCTTGTCAACCCATCAACATATAAGTGATAGGTCCTAGCACGGTGTTCAATCTTCATATCATAATGATGGAGCTTTAGAGCCCAACAAGATAACCAGCCAGTAGGGTCCTTCATGTTTTGTAACCATTTTAATGAAGCGTGTTCCATAATTACATTGAAGACGGTTCCATATAAAAAAGGGCGGTAGTGCTTCACAGCTAACAGAATGGCAAGGCACTCCTTTTCAGTTACACTATAATTGCATTCCGCTTTTGACAGCATTTTACTGAAATAGGATACTGGATGATCTACACCATTTTCATCCAATTAGGCTAAGATGGCCCCAACGGCATAGTCTAAAGCGTCAGTAAACAGAATAAAAGTTTTATTGTAATCTGAGTGTCTCAGGATAGGATGTTGTTGTAGCAGTTGTTTTAACGTCACAAAAGCAGCTTTCTGTTCAACACCCCAATAATAGGGGTGTTCTTAGTCAATAAGCAAATGAGTGGTTCTCTGAACTGGGAAAATTTGGGGATAAATTGATGGTAATACCCCATCATCCCTAGAAATACCTGAATATCCCATAGATTCTTAGGTGAGGCATTTTCAAAATTGCTTTAACCTTATCTTGCATGGGTTAGATTCCTTCTCAGAAAATGGTGTGTCCAAGGAAATCCAATTTCTTTTGGAAGAAGGTACACTTTGAAAGTTTCAACTTAATATTTGACTTGCACAACCGTTGAAACATCTCCTTCAGTTGATCAAGATGTCTATTGAAGGTTCATTAGAACACTGTGATATCATCAATATATACAATGACACAAGTTAATTTCAGGTCCCGCAATATGTGGTCCATTGCACGCTGAAAAGATGCAGGTGCATTACACAACCCTTGAGTTAATGGGTTAGTTGGAAGAGACCCTCACTACAAATGAAAGCACATTTCTCCTGATCTTCAGGGGAAAGGTCCATTTGCCAATAGCCACTAGCTAAGTCCATGGCGGAAAAGAAATTAGATCCAGAAAGTTGGTCCAGGGCGTCATCAATGTGAGGGATAGGATAGCTATCCTTTTTTGTGAGGTTATTCAACTTTTGGTAGTCCATAACTATCTGATGACCTCCGTTTTTCTTTTTAATAAACAATAGAGGAGAAGACCAAGGGCTTTGTGAAGGAACTAACAACCCCGCATTTAGCAACTGCTGGAGCTCCATCCTCATCTGCTCTTCTTCTACCTTTGACTTATGGTAAAGTTTTGACCAAATAGGGTGGGCATCACCCACATTGATGGAGTGACACCAGCCTTTCATGTGACCATAGTCATTGTCTGATTTAGAAAATATGTCGCTATATTCGTCTAATAAAGTATGAACTTTTTCCAATTTGACTGGGGTTAACTCATCTGAAATATGAACATTAGGTAGAGTACACACCAGTTTATCCGTAGGCAAACCCAAATCTGCCATAGAGCCAATGGAGTGGATATGTTCAATATCCTCCACTGGAAGTAAAAAGCCTCTGCCAATCTCCTGGTGTTTTCATATGATCATGTCCTTTCCGGTGAGGTTTCCCAGCAGAAGGGTAATAGGCCTCTGGTAGGCTGGGTCTAGTATCCCAGGCAATACCCTAGGCTCCAAGGGGCTAACGCCTTCAAGACTTGTAATATGCAACAAGCAGTGGTGTGGGATTTGGAGCGTGATTTTAGTGTCAACCACGCATTGTTCACCAGGCTTAATTAATATCTCATCTGCAGCATAGAAAGGAATGCCATCCCTTGCATCCACTGAGTCAGGCAATTTCTTAGTGTTTGCCCAGAGGTAGAATAAGGTAAAGTCATAGCAGAAAAGGGGTATTTGGCCAGGCAAGAGTATTCATGCTTGCTGGTTTCTTTATTTGATAGGACTAAAGGGACTTCATAGTTGAGCAATGATAGAAAGCCTTGCTTCATATTAATTATTCCCTCATACTCAATCATAAACTGAGTGCTGATGAGCATATCATATGCATTATTGTCCAAAGCCACAGCAGGGGCTGATAGGATAAGCTTTCCAATTTGAATGGGAAGGGAAGAGTATGCCCCAATAGCACAATTATTGTTGGGACCTGAGGTTCCAAATTCTTGCATGTACTCTAAGTCAGGTGCTAGCTTTATCTTCTTGATAAGCTTAGAGGAGATTACGTTAACTGGGGAGCCAGTGTCCAAGATGGCCAGTATTTGGACTTTTTGTATAACCACTTCAACTTTGGTGAGGGTTCCTCCAAAGTTAGGTGCCAAATCTAAGACCTCCTTGAGCCAAAAGGTGGAGGTTAATTTGTGAGCAGTCTCAGGATATTTATCCAAGATGGTTTTCATGGGCTGGACTCTCTGAAGAGGTTGAATCAAACTAGCTAAGAATTGATCATCATTGCTGGCAGTGTCAATAACTTTTGGCCATCCTAAAATTTGGATGAGGTACGTTCCCTCAGGTATGGTGGTACAATCTACTCCTCCAGTGTTCAAATGATCAGAAACCTCTACTTCCGCAGGTGCTCCCAAAATATAGTATCCAACATCATCATAACCCCCCTCAGATATATCCCCAAGGGTATTCTCCACCACTGGTAATTCCATAATTGAGGTAGGGGGTACAGCCTCCTGAGGTTGGATAGCCTTAGGGTGCGTAACTACCAGCTTTGCTGGAGGGGAAACACTGCAGCTTTGGTGGGCTTGTGCAGGAGCATGGTATTGAAAACTTTACTAGTTTCCACTTTACACGAGGGCGTGGTATCCTTTTTGAGTTGCACTGAAAAAGCAGGTTTTACAGGGAGGATAGGCACAGGTGGGCTCACCATCAACTGTTCAACAGGCGGTAGCCCCTCAATGGTGAGAGCTGGATAATTTATCTCAGCTTCATTGGTCATGGCACATAATTAGAATTTGGCCACATCTAACAAAGCCTCTTTTATGTCATGGAATATTTTAAAGTGGCGTTTCACTGAGATGATATGCCTGGCTAGAGAAGGCTGAGACTCTAACCCAGTTAACAGGGTGGCAATAGCATCATCAAGGGTAAGCATGTTTGAGGTTGACAACCTTTGCGCAGCAAGGTAAAATCGTTCAGCAAAGGCAATAGGTGATTCACCCTCATACATGATAAAGCGCATAAAGGCCTGTTTTTCCCTGTGTAGACTCTGCTTTGATCCAAATTCAGCTAAAAGAGCCTCCTTTACCTCTGCCCAGGTGTATAAAGGGTTCAAGTTAGGGAATATCATCTCTTGCACTAGATGGCTTAAACAAGAAAGGATGTGTCAAACTTTTTTCTTGTCTGTTGCGCCATCCATAGCAGCTTCATAAACGTACAAAAAGATATAAATGCTCCCTTCACCAGGGGTGAACTTTTCCTCAAGGGGGAGTTTGTAAGGGCGCTATTCAAGCTCCTTAAGGCGGGATAAAGCGTTTGCTAGTTGCTTTTCAAGAGCAACTATTTTGGCGTACAGGGATCCCCTGAAGTGAGCACCATTTTGTAGGAATCCAGCTTTTGTGTGCTCTCGCTGATGCTGCGCCGCTGGATCCCACAAGGGTTTTTAATAAAATAAATAACAAGTGCTACTATAAAATTTGGATTTTTATATTTTTATTAGGAGTGTGGGGGTAAAAAGAAAAGCAATTTCTCTCTGATATTCGATCAATCAGTAAAAAAACTGTTTTAAGGATTGGGGGGAATTCGAGGATAGGTTCAGAATAGCTTAGATGCTTCCAATTTAGGTAATATGGTATTCGCTCCTATCAGATCTTGAGAAAATTGGATTACTTTTTGGCAAAATGATAGTTGGGGTTTTGAGGCAGAATGTACCCATGCAGTAATGTTTTGATGTATATCAACCAATCACCACTTGATAGAATGCTTTCACCTTGGGGGACCCATGACACGCCTATTAAAGTTGATGGTCCCCACGTAGGTGCTTTGAAGAATCTGATGGTGGTTGGTGGCGTACCTTCCAATGGTCGCCCCATGGTCTGTTGCATGGTCAGAGTAAAATGACTGTTCAATTTTATGTTTATTGCCTGTGTATGTTTTAAAATGGTGTTACCCCAATTAATGGGGTTCCACCATGAATTGGTCAGGGTCTTTTGGCCATTATCCTCAAAATCATCGTTATACTTATTTAAATCACATTTGAGTTCACCACAAACTTGCAAATGGCCAACATTTCCCCAGTTTGGCTTATTTCAACCCAAAACGCTCTTCCTCTGCAGCTGAGAGGGCAAATGTCAGATATGATCAAAGCACCCAGGCACTCCTGCACAGAACTTCACTTAGATATAGTATCTGTCATGATTATGGCAGATAAAGTTTGGACTTTCCTTCCAGTCTGGATGCCCAAACACCAAGAAGGCAATGTAAGTCCTGGGGAACATCACCTGGGCATTGATCGGGCTATTTTACCATTCCAGAGTAAGAAGGTACCAAAGAGGATGGCAGTACCCCTCGTTACTCTGGCAATCTTACCCACATTGTCATGGTTGGATGACTTTATAGTAGGAACAGATGCTAAAGACAAGGCTGGGCGACAGGAGGCCCAGAAGGTGAAGCTTCAGGCTCTTCCTGACCTGAAACACACCTTAGATCAACGCTGGGTGCAAGCCAAACATGCCCAGGTTGATACTAATGGGGTGCAAAACGCCCAGCCTCTGATCGCGACCCCAGCACTTCAAATATGTTTTTGCGACCAACATTCCTTGTTGGTCGACTTTTCTTAAATAAATACCCGTTTTTTTACGTTTTACTTATGGTTCCTTAGGCTAACTTAGTGGCGGACCTCTTTGGGGAGGTCTCCAACTACGTGGGCCACTACCTTCTATCGCAATTTACCAAAATCCCAGGTGCTCCCTTGGGCCGCCCAGGCCCTCCAGATCGAAGCACCCAAGATCCCTGACGCCAAGTTACACTTGATTATGGACTCCCCTCTGGGGTCCACTCAAGCGGTTATGTTCCTAACTTACCTAGTCTTATATGTTGCGTTTTACACCCTTTCCTGGGGTACCTTTGGCACAGACACCGTTCAAGGTGTCTTCTTACCCTTTTTCTTAACGGCTAGTTCCCTAGCAATGTGGGTTTGCATCCCACATCACCTTGCTGGGAACGAGAGAGTTACAGACACTCTCTTGACACACATGGTAGATGAGCGCTGGGTAGCAGCTCTTCCGCTTTGGATCCCTCCCCAAGTACCCACGCTCACCTTGGCAGAACTGGTAAAGTTAATTAGTGAAATCTGCATCAAGATCACTAAAATAAAAACAATCGGTACAAAATCAAGTGGTAATCATCCCGATGTTCAGATTCCAAGTGGTCAAAAAGGGATGAAGACTGATCTATCAGCCGGAATTGGTGATGGTTTTGATTTGGCTAACACTATGATTGCAAAAATCACCTCCCTTCCAAAATCATCAGGGATCATCCCTGATGGGCAGGTAACAGCATTGGACACCATTGACAAGGGTTCGAAGCTCCCTTCTGGAAAATTGGGCACTGTGGCCAATACAACGCTCTTGACTGAAAAAATGGCCCAGCGACCAGCACAGCTGGGTTGGGTATCCTGAACCTGTTCCCAACCAATTGGGCCCACCCATATGTGGGGTAGCCTTGGGGGATTCCCACTGCTTGTCAGGCCAAACGCCGTCATTCCAACCATCAAAAATGTAGCCAAGCCTCAGTTTGGACGTTTGAGGTCAGGCTGACAATGACTTGGCCTGCCGCCAAATTCTTCAATGTCAGTTCCCAGTAAACCTATCTGACCCGTTCCCAAATTATTTGCCAGTTAGGTCAAAATTGAGGGTCCCAATCCCAGCTTATCCTCACATCAATTGACTACTATTTAATAAGTTGCATCACACTGAGAAAATTTTTTTGGTCAATTTTCTTCCTTTTCCTTTGCAATAAAATTTTGCCTCAAAAACCAATCAATTTTGATTTCTTTGATTTCCTTCTGGACACATTCCTGATAGCTTTCCCCTGGTGGCCTATTAGTCCATACACCAGATGGGCTCTACCAGGTCTCATGGTCACTATGACCTCCACCGTCATAGATTGGATTCAGCGAGCTAGATACTTCTGGCAATTTAACCCTGTCATTATTAACTTTCATCAACTATATACTGGGATCATGTGGCCTTTTGTCCACCATCTTCAGACAAGGATCCGCCCCCTTGTCTTCCCAGTCAAATCCACCCCATATACTGGTGAACTTATTAAAACTATTTCTGTGGCTCCGCCCCCTGCAGTAAGACCTCCAAGGCTTGTGGCTGGCTCAATTTGGTTTGCTCTCAGGATCTTACTCACTATTGTATTACACCAAAAATTCGTTGTTTCACAATGCCTGGCTCCATACAACGTCATTTGGTCAGCAATGCATCAGCCATTCTGGCTTGCTTTTTGGGTGCTTATGCATCCCAACTGGCAAGCTGGTCTAAACTTCTTCTACCATTTCCATGATATAATTGACTAACCATTGTTTCCAGCCACTTCTGCCCTGCTCTTTGAGGTGGGCGCTGCAGTGGTTATCCTTTACAATATGAATGTTCAATCAGTATCCTGTTTTTTGTTGTTTGTTTGGTCACTTACCAATCTTGGGAATAGTATCCGCTCTACCTTGGAGAATCTTCTTCAAACTGCCCAAGCTGCGCGGATTGCTGCTCCTCCCCCTCCCAATAGCCCAGAAGGAAGCTCAAGTGTTCCTTCCCATAAGATAACCAATCAAGTTCTTGATGCCTTCACTGAGGTGCAAATGCATTTGGCAATTGCGCTTAATAATGCCTCCGCGTTATCTCATGCCCAACAAGGGCTCACATTATTGGACGCTGTTGAAGGGGACGCCCGTCGTTGGGTTAGAGGCCTTCTGCGCTCTTCCTCACAAGCAGGAGACCCCACTCCAATGATGGCTGTCATGTTGGCTGCCTTGAAACCCCCTGTGTCATGCTCAGACCACCTATTAAGATTGCTCTATGCTATGGCCGAAGGCCCTAGCTTGGCTTCTTTGATCTCTACCTTCTGTGAGCTGGCTCCCACGCTGGGACTCTCTAATGATATGCTTCAGGCAGTCTTTAGATCAGGTTTGGATTTGGTTTCCACTCATCATGTGGCTTGGTCCACCATACAAGGAACAGTAGATCAAATATGTGCCACTGCAACTACTATCAATGCCTTCCCCCACCATGCTTCACACTATCAGAAGGGAAATTTTATGATAGGGTTACCCAACAATGATTTGGACAAAGTGTCTATCTTCAAACCAGCAATAGACCTGGTTGCTGATCCTGTTGAGATTCCTGTGTTCAAGTTGGCTTACCCCAATTAGCCTGTAAATAAATCCGTGAAAGCCCAGATGGAGGAAGTTGGCTCCCTTGCCCTCGTGCTTCCAATCTTTGCTCCAGAAAAAGCCCCTGACCTTCTCCCCAATTTGCCAGTTATTTCTTCAGTCATAACAGAAATGGTTGAATCTTCCAATAAACAAAACTTTGCTTATTTCTTATTGCCTATGAAGATCAGTATCAGTTCTCACCATATCTCCTTTGAGGCCCTGGTGGATACCAGGGCTGCAGGTAACTTCATGAGTGTCGAGTTGGCCCAACAATTAGAACTGGGCATAGATGCAGGTCCCTCGGTGATGGTGGCTTTGTCTGCCTCCCAGGCCTCATATGTCACCATTGGCCAGTACATTTTTTGATCTACCAGTTTAGCTTCTGCAATCATTTTTCTGCTATGCTGAACTTGGTGTTTCTGGTGATCTTAGGTGTGGGATGGTGGCGCCAACAGCATGTCAAGATTCACTTGGAGTCTAATATGTTATCTTTTGCCAATGATCAACTGGAGGGTGAATTCCCTCTCATTGACACTCTTAAGAAAACACAAGGCCGCAGTTCTATTACTTCCCTTGTCACTCCTGCGGGAATACTGGCTGGTTTTCCTGAAAGCTTAATGCACTATCGAAGTATCTTTGACTCAGAAAAGGTGGATTGTCTGCCTCCTCACACTAGGTTCAACTGTGGATTTCAAACGACTGTGGAGTTGGTGAATATCAAATGTCCGTTGTATCCCTATACAGCGGAGGAAGAGATTGCGCTCAACATTTGGTTGGATGATATTCTGAAAAAAGGTGGCTGTTCAAGGCGACCTCGCCAGTTGCATCCCCCATCATCTTTGCCAAAAAGGCGGATGGTTCCCTCCATCCCTGCATGGATTACAGCCACTTAAACAAAGTATCGGTTTCTGATACCTACCCCCTGCCTCTGGAGCAGACAATCATCCAGGCAATCGCCAAATCCCGTGTGTTCTTTAAGCTGGATCTAGTGAACACTTTTAACTAAATATGGATAATGAAAGGGCAAGAATGGCTAACAGCGATATGGACAAAATGCGGCATTTTAAAATTCTGCGTGATGCCCTTTGGGCTGAAGAATGCTCCCGCTAAGTTTCAACGTATGATTGACAATGTACTGGGTGACCTCTGGTTTATCTGTGCAGTTGCATATATCGACAACATTCTGGTTTACTCCCCAACTCCCAAACAACACGCTACTGACTTGGAAGCAGTTGTGGCCGCCTTTCATAAGGCAGGCTTGTTCATCAAGCCTTCCAAGTGTGAGTTCTATAAGGAGGAGGTTACCTTCCTCAGGAACCTCATCATTAAAGATGGTTACGCAATCCCTCCCAATAAGTTGGATGCTATCTGAGAATGGCCAACCCCAACTACCCAGAAACAACTATGGAGTTTCTTGGGAACCATCATTTTCTTGAAAAAATTTCCCTGGCACTTTCCCAGCTTGCTGCCCTGCTCCACCCCCTTACAGGGAAAAATGTACCATTCTGCTGGTCACCTGAATGCCAACAGGCGTTCAAATTGATTAAAGGGTGTTCATGTCCCCTCCCATTTTAAAACATGTTGATCTCACCAAGCCATATATTGTTGCATGTGACGCCTCATCAGTAGCAGTGGGGGTGGTGTTGCTCCAGGAGCACAATGGCTTGGAACACCTGGTCGGCTATTTTTCCCAGAATTTCACCTCTATGGAGCAGTCTTGGGCCATTTACAACAAGGAGTTGGCAGCCATTGCATGGGCATTAACTAATTGGAGGTATCTGTTACAGGGTGCTCAACATAAGTTAATGGTCCGCACGGATCACTAGGCTCTCTTGTACTTTCATAAACCCCAAAAATTGGCGCATTGGCAAGCCTGAATCTATTAAGACCTGTGAAGTTTTAACTTCAAATACGAATTTGTATAAAAGGTGCGCTCAACATAATACCTGATTTCCTCAGCCGCAGCCCTGCCCACAGTTCCTTGGACCCAGAGGAAGTGGATCTCATTACCGTGATTCCTGCCACCCAAATCCTGTCAATTGTCCCCCTGTCATTTCATCTGTCACTCTGGCTCCTGATGCCCCACTAGTTGCTCAGGTCTTAGCCAGTCAAATGGCCCCTGAGGGTGTGGAGTTGGTTGAGCAGTTGGCTCACCAAAACCATAAACACTCTCTCTACTTCTTGGTGGAGGGGCTCATTTATTTTCAGTCTTGCATCTGGGTTCCCCCCTCCTTCAGAACTGAGGTATTCCGTGCACATCATGATCCCCTCACTGTTGGTCATCCTGGCAACAAAAAATGCATCAACTTGATCAAGTGGACCTACAATTGGGCAGGTTTGACAAAAGAAGTTCCAGCCTGAATCGCTGATTGCGTTACTTGTGCCAGGGCTAAGTCAAAACGCTCTGGTAGAAACGGTCTTTTACACCCCTTACAGCAGGCGGAGGGTCCATGGACATTGTGTCCATGGACTTTATCATCAAACTCCCCTGTTCTAACAGGTTCACAGTGGTGATGGTGGTGGTGGATCATTTCACTAAATTTTCCCTCTTTATACCTTGAACTTCCACGATTATGTCAGAGGAAACTGCTCTCCTTTTTGTACGCCATGTGTTCTCAATGTTTGGTCTCCCACAGGAGATCATCAGTGACTGTGGTTCACAGTTCACAGCACAGTTTTGGAGTGAACTCCTATCTATCCTAAAAATATCTCCTGTTGTTCCACTGCATATCATCCCCAGTCTGATGGACAGAACGAGAAAGCTAACTAAGTCCTTGAACAGTACCTGCGTTGTTATGCTGCAGCCATGCAGGACACCTGGGCCAACGATCTCCCCCTCGCTCAATTTGCTTATAACAATGAGACTCATGCGTTTATGGAGTTTTCTCCCTAAGAAGCAACATTGGGGTATAATCGTTCATTTTTGGTTGGACCTTACTTGTGGCCCGAGATTCAAGCTGCCATGGACCACGTTGAACATATCAGGTTGACTCAATCCTTAGTTTAGGAACACCTCACCAAAGCCATTGACAACCACAAATTCTTCACGGATCTCAAGCAGCTCCTGGGTCACAATTTAATGGTGGGCTCCTATGTTATGCTCAATACCTATCATTTAAGAATTTAAGCCCCTTCCCATAAGTTCGCTAGTAAACACTTGTGCCCCCATTTGGTGGAGGAGGTCTTGGGTAATGGTAAGTTCTTGTTAAATCTCCCTGCTCATTGGAAACAGCACCCTGTCTTCCATATTTCCCAGCTGTCACCCTTCAAGGGTATGGTTCCCACGGAACCTGAAGCAATCATCATTGAGAATGGGGAAGAGGCTGAGGTAGAGAATATCCTGGCATCTTGAAAATCTTGACGGTCTGTACAACATCTCGTGGCTTAGAAATGGTATCTGGCATATGAGAACAGTTGGTTCAAGGTGCGCAATTGTGCTAACTGTATGGAACTGGTCAAATTATTCCACAAATCCCACCCTGAAGCTCCCCCCCCAAAAAAGTTGCAACGATTATGGCGATCAAGTTACCCAAGGCGCACAAGAATGTGGCTCTTGTGCAGTTTCCCAGTGGTGATGCCCTTCATTTGGAGAAAGGAAAGGGTAATGTAAGTCCTGGGGAACATCCCCTGGGCATTGATCATGCCATTTTCCCATTCCTGAGTAAGAAGGTACCAAAGAGGGTGGCAGTACCCCTCATTACTTAAGGCGATCTCGCCCACGTTGTAGATGAGCGCTGGGTAACAGCTCTTCCACTTTGGATCCCTCCCCCAGTACCCACACTCACCTCGTCAGAACTTTTATAGTTAATAAGTGAAATCTGCACCAAATCACCATGTATAAATCAATCAGTACAAAATTGAGTGGTAATCAGCCTGATGTCTGGATTTCAAGTGGTCAAAAAGGGATGAAGACTGATCTATTGGCTAGAATTGCTGATGGTTTTGATTCAGCTAACACTACAATCACAAAAATCACCCCCTCCCAAAATTGTCAGGGATCATCCCTGATGGGCAGGTAACAGCATCGAGCACCATCGATGAGGGTTTGAAGCTCCCTTCTGAAAAATTGGGTGTTGTGGCTGACACAACGCTCTTGACCAAATGAATGGCCCAGCGACCTGGCACAGCTGGGTTGGGTATCCCAAACCCGTTCTCAACCAATTGGGCCTGCCCCTATGTGGGGTGGCCTTGGGGGATTCCTGCTGCTTGTTGGGCCAAGTGCCATTGTGCCAACCGTCAGAAATGTAGCTGAGCCTTGGTTCAGACGGTTGAGGTTGAACCAACAGCTACTTGGCCTACTGCCAAATTCTTTGATGTTGGTTCCCAGTAAACCTATCTTCCCCATTCCAGAATTATTTGCTGGTTAGGGTGAAATTGAGGGTCCCAATCCTGGCTTGTTCTTGCATCAATTGACTACTATTTAATAAGTTGCATCACACTGAGAAAATTGTTGGTCAATTTTCTTCCTTTTCCTTTGCAATAAAATTTTGCCTCAAAAACCAATCAATTTTGATTTCTTTGATTTCCTTCTGGACACATTCCCGATGGCTTTCCCCTGGTGGCCTATCAGTCCATACACCATATGGGCTCTACCAGGTCTCATGGTCACTATGGCCCCCACCGTCATAGCTTGGATTCAGCGAGCTAGATACTTCTAGCAATTTAACCCTGTCATTATGAACTTTCATCAACTATATACTGGGATCATGTGGCCTTATGTCCACCATCTTCAAGTAAGGATCCGCCCCCTTGTCTCACCAGTCAAATCCACCCCATATACTGGTGAACTTATTGAAACTATTTCTGTGGCTCCGCCCCCTGCAGTAAGACCTCCAAGGCTTGGGGCGGGCTCAATTTGGTTTGTTCTCAGGATCATATTAACTATTGTATTACACCAACAATTCGTTGTTTCCCAATGCCCGGCTCCATACAACGTTGTTTGGTCAGCAATGCCTCTGGTATTCTGGCTTGCTTTTTGGGTGCTTACGTATCCTGAATGGCAGGCCAGTCTAAACTTCTTCTGCCATTTCCATGACTGGCAGCCCAAATGTTAGAGGTGCTGCCACTCAAATGATGTTAAATTGAGTAGTGAGAGAATTTACCAGCAAATGCCAAAATGTTGTAATTGTGAAAAACAACCCTGCAATGAACCAGGCTGTCATGGCCTAGGGCCATGGGTTTTGGTGCCGGGAAAAGTAAGATTGAAATGGGGGGTTTAAATTTTGTCATAGGGAAAGAATTCGAATTTTTGGCACAGATTTTTATTAAATTTAAAAATTAGAATCTCAACAATCAATTATCTCAGTGTATTATGACTGCTTAAATAAATGATTGATTTAGGGAATAGCTTAGCAAAAATTGGGGATCAGGGCCCTCAAAGATTTGCTTAACCTGGCAAACTTTGAATGGGGGTAAATGAATTATTTCAAACTGCCTTCAAAATTATCAGCGGCATGTGAGTCACTGTCAGTTCATCCACGGACATCCAAATTGCCAATTTTCTTCAGTTTCAATGTATAGTGACAGTATTTCACCTGATGGACAAAGAAACCTCCCAAGGACACCCCAAGTGGAGATGGTTCCATGAGGACAGGAATGGGTTTATGATGACCAACCCACCCACACCCAATCACTCCAGCATCTGGTGAACCTGAAGAAAACTATTGGATGGGTGCTTTAGTACTGCCATGAAGGGTTTTAAACCAGAATCAGCATTTCCTAATGGTCTGATGCCACCAAGTTTTGCTGAAAATTCTACACTTGATACTTCATCATTTGAAACTTCACGCTCATTGGGCTTTGTTGCAATTGGTTTGGGCTCTCAGGCTTTGTTGCTTGTCAGGATTTTAACCAGATGGATCCTTATGATAGTATCAGAATATGGGGTTTCAGTTAGTCAGGCGTAATTGCCAGCTAATCGCCTAGTTCAATACTATCTGATGTTATATGTTTAATTGAGTTTAGGTTCAGCGGAAGCTGCGTTCACTTCTGAAATGACATCCAAAGGTTGTTGTGGGAGTTTCCGGCAGAAAGCTATTGGATCCATTACAATTCATTCAAAAATGGTTCCACCGACTAATTTGGAACACTGTCAACTCATAACAATGATGATCAAAGTTCTATTCAATTAAAAAAGTATATATGATCAACCAGCGACTTATGCTGAGAATGTATTAAACTGATTTGAATATTTGCGATCAGATGAGCGGATCTTGAGGTAATTGTTATGAAAGTATGAATAAATGAATGAAGAAACGATTTGATAGAGTTCTGGCATCAAGTGACCAATTGGTTTTCTGGTATTTGATTGTCCAATAAGTACTTGGGTGCAGTAGCCCAGAAGTAGTACAAATAGTCATTCATTCCCTCCTAATAAACATCTCTCGTTTGCCCATTTTTCCTATTTGTTTGAAGTAGCTTAGAGCAACTAGTGTGGGGAAGGTGGGCCAGGAGATACCCAATAGGCATGGGTGATCACGCCTGGGGTGGCTGGTGCTGCCAGCTCCCATGCCTCCTCCCTATGAGGAACTGGCGGGAAACTTGGCCAGCTGGATACCAGTGGATGTGCTGACTGGCTACCAACCTTATAGGGTGAAGCGCGGGAGTGCCATAGCTGCCCAGGAAGGGGGATGGACTCGCTGGGGCATGCCCAGATAGGATGGTGAAGGGTTACAAGGTTGGGGCAGCGTGGAAGTGCCTGAGCTGCCCAGGAACGGGGCAGGACTTGCTGAGGCACATGCCAAGGACACCTGGAGATAAAGGCGAAGCCATTGGTGGTTGGTTGGTGGGTTGGACGTGGACTTGTAGGGGTTGATACACCAATGAAGATAAAATGGCAAAGGGCCACCAGTCTTCATACTGGTTGGCCTGGAACACTAGCGGAGCCCATGGTCAATTTTATGACAGTGGTGCTCACTACAGGGGGTTCTGCTGGTTGGTGCTGAAGTATCTGATGGGTTGTTGAAGAGATGGCAGGGATGTGCCACTGTGGTTCAGTTCTGGCGGTTGTTGGTGGTGGGGAGAGGCAAGCCCAGGACACCCACCCCCACACGCTGAGGTTGGATGTAGGAGGATTACCATCTGGTTAAGTGGGGGGAAATGTCAGAAATTTAACCAGATGGAATCCTCCAATGATTAATCTTTATTTAGGATGATATGGCCAATCCTAGCAAAAATGGCTCATTAACTGAATTTAGTTGCATCTGATACGATTACTAGTTAATTGCTCCCCAATTTGGGTTGAGTTGAAATTAGTATTCTGCCAAGTTTAGAAGTAGGCTTGAGTGGGGCTAAGCGGTGGCCCCAAATTAGTATAAGGATCACTGTTGACTAATAGCTGAGGATGATCCAATAAGTATCAGTCAGCAGAATCAGTATTCTATGCCAATTGCTATTTGTGGACTGTTGTGGATTTTCTGGAAAAAAACTGATGTATTCAATTTATTCATCCATCTATGATTTTGCTGCCTGTACTAATAATTCAATGTTGGTGGATCTGACAATTATGAGTTTGAGGTGGCTAAGGTTGTTTCCGGTGCCTCATTTATTATAATAAATTATCACCTGAATAGGGCGATTCCTAATTAATTGACTGAGATAAGTCAAGAAGAAATTTGGCGAGATGCCAAGATATTCTGAGTCAAAGCGAGCAACTGAAGTTGTTTCTGGCACATTATTATCAACTCAAAGGTCAAATCCAAATTTGACGTTTATTTAGATTAATATTTTACATGGATCACAAGCAACTTAAAGCTGAGGATGAGCAAAAACTAATTCAGATTTTGGGAAGTATGAGGCAAGAGGGTTGACGCTAGTGAAGATAATAGTGCAGTGGAAGGATAAGAAGAGTGGTTGGCTGGAAGAACCAGTGGAAAAGCAATAGGTTGGCAATGGGTGCTGTAGCCCTTTTGTAAATAGTATAAATACCTGGCGCGTCCCTTTCAATAAACATTTCCCTTTGCCTAATCTACCTTTTTGTTATACGTTTATATTTATTTTGTTGGTTAGGGGTTAGGCTGGGGGATCCCCAAATGTCGCAGGTGACACGCCAAGGGGTCAGCAGTTGCTGCTGGCCCTGTGCCTAAGGCAAAACGGCAAGGGCCAACCAGTCTTCATACTGGTCGGCCTGCCAACTAGCAGAGCACAGTCGATTTTCCAAAAATGCTGAAGGCTCATTGCCCTTGATTTTGTTCAAACCTTTCATCCCATAATAATGTCAGCTATCCAAAAGCTTGGAACAAATCCCCTTAATTCATTGTATTAATTCATTTAAAGTTAATATGGCGACTGGTAACAGGATCTTTAAAGGGTAGTCTGTTACCCATCGCTTGTCCACCACATGAGCAAGAGCACCCTGGGTGATGGGAGGAGCAGCTGGCCTTTTTGGACCATTTTTTGATGGAAATGGTAACGCCACCTGGTCCAAATGAAGGGGACGCTCCTCCAGACTTACAGGCTCCTCATTGGAGTCCAACCAAATGTTAAAATCTGGGCGCTGTATGATTGCTCGCTTCTGGCCCTATATTTCAACTGCACATATTTGTGAATACTTGCGTTGATTTGATTGAAATTAATTAACTAGTCAATAATAGTATAAAGACTATTATTAAAGTTGATTGACCAAAAGCCATGTTGAGTGAATTGTCCAACGCTAGACAGGTTCTTCTTACTCTTGAAGATGTTCTTGTACTAGTAGGGAACACTTTCCCTATTTTCTTCTCACAGAGCTAAGCGGAGATTTTGATAATAACAGCCTAAGGATATTTGATCCTTGCACTCTTCTCTTAAGAGTAATGTTAAACAACTAATGCAAAAAGACTAAGTTAATATCAAGTTTTTATCTGCTTTTATTAGGGAATAATTGG